>JANHFX010009006.1:0-12549 GCA_027560015.1 Chloroceryle amazona
TTAGACATTCATAATTATATATAATATATAAATATTTATCATTAAATTCTACATTTTAAAAACTTGTTTTATTTCTCTTAAATGTACACTTCCTAGTTTCCTATTAAGTGGATGAACAATATGATAATGTTGGGTTGATGGTTGGACTTGATGATCTAAGAGGTCTCTTCCAACCTTATTGATTCTATGAATATAGTCCAAGATTTTTCCAATATGTATATCTTTTCTGTACATTACTGTTGAAACTAAAGGACACCAAAAAATGTGCACTCAAGTTTTCCTAGTTGCCAATAACTTAACAATAGTTTTTTGCTTTGTCAGGCCCAATTTAAAGCTTCTAAAAGACGACTGAATTTCACAAAACTAGTTAGGCATTTTCTGACATTCAGCCATATTTTAAGGGTTTCTAACCAGGAAACAAATTCAGGGATGCTGAATCTGTAGTTGCTTTAGCCCTTGGCAAATGGGGGTTAGTGAATGAGACCACCTTCCTGTTGTACACTCCACTAAGGAGTTTGGGATCCTGTGCTGTAGTGTAGGCAGTGTAGTCCTTGTTGCTATCAAGCTTTGCTGATCATAGCACTGCTGATGAGGATCCAATTAAGTCAATAATATCACTTCTTTCAGACATCCCTCATTGGTCTTTGAAAAGAAATTAAGCGTTCATCCAGTATCATTCTTTTTCTAACCTTTGCTGCTGAAAATAAATGTGGTTTAGCATAGGCTTAGCCTTCTGAGCTTACTGAAACTCTTGCTATGAGACTTTACCTCATTCATCTCACCTGACTCTGAAATTAAGAATAGCTGTCAGTGTGAACACCTCACAGATATCATCCCTCATAATCTCAGTTTTTGGACTTCAGGTGAAGAGTGTTAAGTAAGAAGTTTCTCTGTCTCATTATTAATGGATCTCAGATGCAGGCCCTATAGTGTCATTAGATGGACTTTACATGGTGCTAAATCTATACGCAGAGCTAAAAATCTCTCAAGAAATTAAAAAACTTGCCTGTTTAGCTCTGAAGCAAACCCACTCTACATGATTGACCCACAGTGGATAGCACCACACAAGCAGAAGTGGGAGAGCTTCAGGCTCCAGCCCTGCCTGCTCAGAGAGAGCCCACTTTGACAGGCATAGTAAATCCAGCAGTGACAGTGGACCTGCTGTGAAAGCAGCAGCCAACGTGAGCATAAGACAACAAAGCAGGGCTCATATATATACAGACCTGGAACAAGGTTTCCCAGGTGTTTCTGTTTTGACATGTGAAGGGATTAGTTCAATTCCAACTCGCTGCTGACCCAGACTCTTCTTCACTCAGAGCTCAACTGAAATCTGTTAATACCAAATTTCCGTGAAAGGTATCAGAGTAACCATGGTGCTGAGTCTGCCACTGAATGAGAAAGGGAGAAGAGGAAGGCAGGGACACCCAAAGACAATTGCCCAGAGCTTTTATTCAGGATGCAGATTCACAGAATCACAGAATGTTAGGGGTTGGAAGGGACCTCCAAAGATCGTCAAGTTCAACCCCCTTGCCAGCGCAGGACAGAACTAGAGCAGATCACTCAGAAATGCATCCCTCAGAAATATCTACTAATGACTCAAGCAACTGAGAACCCATGTTTTGTGCTTCCAGAAGCTATGCTTGCATAAAAAAGGGGAAAAAAACCCTGACAGACTGTGGCCCATCTGAGCTGGGGCCTCCTTTATTACCCTCCTCCTGATACACTGACCATAGAAACCAAGGGACAGGGATTTTGGCACACGCTTCCAGGGTGAGGGCTGTCTGTGAAGACTGCTGCAAGGTGGCAAAGCCACATCTGAGGAGCTCAGCAGTTACCTGCGGTGAGTCCCATACCCTGAGATGGTCCTTGTTGCTGCCGAGGACGGATTATACTCATCTGATGCCTCATATGTGCCAGGCATTGCCCAGAGAGTTCAACCATTTAAATTCTACTAGAAGCTGGGGAGAACAGAGAGAGGCTTCAACACAGATCCTTTTCCAAATGTAACCCGACAGGCTCACCTATAACAAAGGAAGTAAAAACACAGGAACAGCAGTGGAGGAATATTGATGGTAACAGAAATCATATAGCAGGGGTATAAGGATGCAATTAAAAAGAAGAATCTTTCATGATGTATTTTCTGATATCTTCAAAATACAAGTTGATCTGTAAGGGTGGTAATTAGAGTTCTGACACTGGGAGGATGAGAGATCTGAAAATGCGCACAGGACAGACTCCTGAGACTCAAACACTCATCCTAATTAAAATCTATTATTACAAATCAGTATTGCCTTTTTCCTTTCTTCAAAGTTACATTAATTTGATAAAACAAGCAGCAGAATTTTGAATGTTAATCAAAGAGATAACAGTTTCACAGGACAGATCTTTAAAATTCTCCCTCTTGTACTTTCGCAGAGAAGACTGGAGCTGAAAAAAAAACCCTGAAGAAATGTTTTCCTATTATTGCTTAACAAGAAATAGGCAGTTAATCAAAAGAAGATGCGGTAAAAACAAAAACACACAAAACCCCACGTCTGCTATCTCAATAAGGTATCAGAAAAATCCTCTTCATTTCTGTGTAATAAGACAGCATGGTTTAATACACAACAGGGTAAATTTTCAAAGCAGCAAGCTGATATAACTTTAACAGATCTTATTGACTCTGCACTGGCCACACCGCTAAATCCCCAGTGAATCTTTGATGACATATCCCTAAAGAAGATTAAAGATGCCAGCTGATCTTACTGTTAAAGATGTGGACTGCCTTGTGGAAAACCATAGAGCAATAAAGAATTATTTTCATAAAATCATAGAAGTTAAAGTAACATTCATCTTCTTTTAACAAAGGATCATTCCTTCTTGTGCACCAGGAAAGAATTTCTCTGAGAAGAAGAGGAAATTATATTTTTAATTACAGGCCACAGACCAAAAACTGACTTTGTCACTCTGACCAACTTTCTATGCAAGATCTGAAACTAGGTTTTGTACCTAGTAATTGTATCTATGGTTAAATACCACATGAAAGATAATTGATGTGCACTGATCTAGCCTATTATCAGGTGCTGCAAACCCATCAGACCACACTACTGTGTTTGCTTCCACTTATTTGGTCCTATATGGTAGATGGAGGTGATAACAACACTTGAACATAAGGGAGATTTGTTCTTTGAGAGAATACAGGGATGGCCCATAGCTAAGCTGTTACAAAGTACTGAAATTAAAGAAAAGTGATAACACAGTAATGAATTCCACAAAAAAAATATGTCAAAAGAAAGAAATTAAACAAATAATGAGATGATCTTCCAGGTTTTTCACTACCTGGAGAGGAATGTATCTGGTAGCCTTTAAAGATCCTATCATTACCTTTTCACAAACACAGCTCTGCATAATTCTGCTTTCAAATCATTCCACGGAACTGTGTAAATATTTTCTTCAACATTAGGTTTTTTTAGTGAGCTTCATGCTTCTAAATTTTACTTTGAATTTGGGTTTTATAAAATCGTGAGGAAAACTAATTTTCCACTTCTGAAGTTTACCTGGTCTCACTTGGAATTGTGTAATCAAAACCCAAACTATGTCAAGCTTCACAGCTTGTAAATACTGTCAACCATTTGGGCTTAGATTCAGGATTGTATTAATATGTAGTTTCATGTTTTGTTGTCAAAGTATTACATGGTTCTGTGTAAATAATGTATCAGGTTTGAGACAAGGAAGAGGAGTTCTCAAATCCAAATAAATTATTTTAGTACAAAACTCTTGGAGAAACCTCACCACGTGGCTCAGATTAATACAACATATGTTTATATGTTGTATTATAATTTTATCTACTTATTCGTGGGGTTTGAGAGCTTTTCATTATTACAGAATTACAATATTTTTACTTGTATTTCTCTTCTAGAGCAGAGAAACTTAAAGTGCTAAAGGAAAAGTTGTTCTTGAAATACATTTTAGGTAGAAGAAAAAAATGACTGATCACCTCTCTAGAAGGTACACTCTCCAGTTATGTCCAGCCCATTTTTTTCACTCATGGGCCCAGTGCATTCACAGAAAATTCTACACCAAACCCCAGATTCTAAATAGCAAGCACTCAGTATTACTCTTTCACGGATTAAAAATAAGCAAATAAAGGGAAGGTGTCAAAATGACGGCAAACAGAACATTTAAATGTCGGCCTGCTACAAAATTGAAATGGTAAACAAATATTAAAAGTGGCACAGAAGCTGCAGGCTTCTCCTCTTCACATAAGGGCTGCTAAATTACTACACTGCCCAATCTCAAAAACTGTTAAATAGAACTTCAAACTAAAAATAAGTGCTGCCAGAAACACTGAATTTTGGAAATGAAAATGAGTCCAATGTGTAAAGACATTTTCAAACCCTCCCACAGCTCCAAGCAGCTCTGCAGGATGAGTCCCCAGTTACCCTCTCCAGCTTTGTCTGCACCCCATGGTCTCTCCCTCCTCCTGCTCTCCATGAGGAGGTGCCCCACTCACCTACCCAACCACCACGGGTTTTTTTGTCCATTGCAACCTTGTGCAGGGAGCCTTGATGAGGGAAGGTGGGGGAAGGAGGGGGATATCAAGACCCATGGTCAAGCAAAGGGCAGAAAGCAGAGGGATGGAGATCAGCCTCAGCCATGCAGACAATGAGCTCGTGCAACGTGGTGGAGAGCAAGAGGTGCTCACTTTATGGGTAGAAAGTGTGACAGACAGGCCCATGCTTCTGCAATTCTGTGACTTTCAGGGGTAGAAAAGGTAGGAGGTTTCCACCACATACTTTTATTTGTTTCCACTCACAGACCTACTTCCACATTTGTTACCGCTCTGAAGGCAGGTGGGAGCAGGAAAGGGTGTTAGGTTGACCACTTTTTTGCTCAGCTGCATTCCAGGGTATGATGCTTTTCACACCTGAATGATGTAATTTGTCAGGTATTACTTGTTTTCAAAACAAATGAGAAATTCCTCTATGAGTAAACCTGTGATATCAATGTCATAGATTAATTTTTAAAGTAAAAAATTGTATTGGGTTGATGTGACAAAGTTTTGGTAGCATTACCAAAACCTCACCATATAAACCCACTACAAAAGTATATATTGCCTAGTTTTTGGAAGGGAAAAGTCTTCTTGGAGGTCTTTTCTCATCCAGGTAGGCACTGTTACTGCACACAGCCTTCGCTGCCTGTACTCCACAGATCATACACTGCCTGATGCCACCATCTCTATGCCAAACAAGTTTTCACATTGAAGTATGGCTGGTAACTGGGGTGGTAGCTGTCCAGGAATTATTTTTATGGTCACAGTTTCATCAGTGGAGGAACTTCAGGCAGCAGACCTGAAGCTGAGACAACACAGGTAGCAAACTTGCTCATCTAAAGCATCCAGAATGAGATTCAGACCCAGATTACCCAGACTGTGCCATGACCCCATGAAGCTACTTCTGCTACACCAGCTATTTCTGCATGCATGGACATGGACAGACAGCTGTTTGGGCATCTCTGATAGTAAGTCCTTACCCCTTTGAATGCAGCCTTCTCTTTTGGTAAGCAACTTACCAGCAACAGACGCCAACTGCCATATTTGCTGCTGGTTTGTGTTTCATCACAGACACTGGGATGACAGTTGGTGCAGCCTTACGGTGATTCTTGTTCAAGGCACTCTCTGCTGCTCATAGGTTCTTCCTGGAATAACCTCCCCACCTCCCTGCAACTTCTTGTCCCCAGACCTGCATATGAATTAGTAACTGTCCTCTTCAGCACATAGTTTTGGAGATCCTTAATTTGCTTCAACCATGGGCACCAACAGATCCCTTTAACATACAAGTGCACACAATGCTTCCTTTCCATTAAAAGCATGTCTGCCAGGCTCATCACCTCTTCCCAGAATTCAAACCATGTTATTTCCATCTTTAAACCTCCAAACCAGGAAATCACTTAAACACATGATTAAACTGAAGTGTGTTAAGCCCAGCACTTTTGAAATTCATTTGCATGGATGTCCACAGTACTTCAGCTTGTGCGGAATGGCTTTCCAGAAACAAGGTCTGAAACTTTCCACAGACACCTTCTATTTTGAGTCCAAGTACTGTTTGGGTTTAGGATGAAGCCCTCGCTATATGAAATACTTTTTTTTTTTTTTTTTTTTAATAGCCAGTGGTTTAAACCGAACAAATATTTGGGGTTATATTTTTAAGTTGCATGCTTCTGAAAGATTTTTTTTTTCCTCCCCCCCTCCTAAATAAATGTTAGGAAGAAAAATAAAGATTCTGAAAAGACAAGTAAAATTTTCTTATCACTTGTAGTCCAATATTCCAAGCTTCAGTTCATAAAAGGAGTAGCTTCTCAATCTTAACTCTATGTCTTAAAACGTTTCCATCTGTGAATCTCTGCTTATGGGAACACCAGTTACTAATACTGTACTCTGGCAACTACTGCTCTAATTTCTGCAATACCAGCTTTTCAGTGTTTTAAAGTATTAACAAAAAGGTGTTTACAATTAATATGTGGCATGGGCAAAAAGAGAAGTGAAACACATCCCTAAAAAGAAAACATTTATAAAATGGTGTATACACCATCACTTGGGCATGCTCAGTCTCAGAAGTAATGCAAAAAGACAGAGTTTGTTTTCCTTTTCTTTTGCAAAACTACAATGAAGTGATAATGACCTCAAAAGCGTGTGCGTGTGTTTGTTCCATCTTTGGCCCAATTGATGTGGTTTTGGCCTAAAGAAAAGCTAAAGGGTAAATGTATTTTAAGTGGGCTAAAACCAAGATAAACACATGCCCCTCCGGTGATTATTTCCATTAGATGACAGCTTGCATAAAATATCAAAAGCACTGTAAAAACAGCGTAAACGTTAAAAAATATATTCCTTCATAAGTCAGCACATCTTTTAGAAAGTGTATACTGTTTCTAAGCAATTGTTTCTTCTATTGTCAAAGTTCCTTCTTCAGGAACAGAGAAACCAAAGTTTATTTGGATTTTGGCTATGTATGAGAAAGTCTGGGCTTTGTAAATCCTACACATAGCGCTGTAAAATGCAAACAGTGTATCCAAGCAGTAATCATGCTCATCCTGCACATAATAACTGTGTACATAGAAATATCTGTCAGCTACACTACAACTTCAAAGATTTGATCTACATGAGGTAAAATTGTCAGTGCTTTAGAAACTACACTAGGACTTGATTATGGGTACACACACGTTTAGTAAGGTTTGTGCCCAAGATGGACAAAAACCATGTTTGTAACCAAGAAAATTACATTAGCACAATTTTATCTTGCTTTTTAGTACATATTTTGAGGGGAGTAATGATCAGTGAGTCAAGAAAGTTCTGGAGTTGGGTCAGAGGAGCAGGGAGCTCTTCCCTGGTGTTGGAACTCCAGTCTCCCCTGCGACCTCGGACTGTGCTCACAAAGGCTGTTGACAGGGTTTGTTGACTCACGTACACATCCCCCTTTTTATTCCCAACTCCCCCAGATACAAAACTGCCATTCTTTCTACCTCTTGTTCTTGAGCAATTCCATCCTGCTGATATCCTTAGTGTTATTGTGTATCACAGTTTGAAAACTATTTTCCACAGAGAAGGTTGGTGATGGAAAGTTTCACTTTTGGGGAAAAATAACATAAAACACCCTAAATAATGCTTTTTCTCCACTTCTTGTAAAAGTTCTAATTCTACAGACCCTGTGGAGCCCAAAATTTTACATTTGTTTTCTCAGAATTGTTTTGCCGAATCCAGGGTTGAATTAAAAGCTGAAAGTATTTTACCATTCCCAGCAAACAAACCTATTTGGGAGGCATTGCACTTTCAAGATGTCAATTGTGTTGCAGTTAATTTACCTCTCTTTCCTGGACACTCCAAATAGGAAAAAAAAAAAACAAACATGCAAAGCTGAGACTTTTATCAGTGAGCATCTCACAAGATAAAAGTGTGGTTGAGTCTGAATCCACACCTGGGGTTCATCCATTTGCAGTCTTCCCTCTATTCCGTAATGCTGTTAGACATTAATGTTGTCCACAATGTTTCTTTTCTGTAGTATTACCACTTCACTGTTGGTTTAGGCAAAATGCAGCAATTTTGTAACCTTTTCTGAGTGACATATAGCAGAACTTTCTGCACGTGAGGCAAGCAAGCAAGGAGAACAGACAGCTTCATACAATACCATCACTTTGTTCTTGAATGAACATGTCCTAAAATTAGCTTTTGGTAATTTTTTTTTTGCAATAGACTGGAGAGCAGTAGACCTTTCAATCTAACTCTACTTTTTTCTTTGGATCAGTTATCCTTTCAAAAATAATCTAATACTACTACACCATACTCTTAGTAATTTAGCTCTTTTTAACCAGGCATTAGATAAGTGACTTGCATTAAATATGTGGATTAATTTGTGCAATGGCTGGAGTGCTGTGCTTTCTGTATGTTTATGCACTCAAAGAATATAAAAGCATTGTTATGAGTGAAATAGGCATTGGGTTCTAGAAGGAATTTTAGGATTCAGATTGGAAGATTATACGAGTGGTTTAGCAATATGACAAATGCTGCTTACATGACCTTAAAAGGCTTAGAGCAGATTTCAATTTTGTCATTCCAGGAGAAATTTCTTCCATTATTCTTTGTGACAATCTGCTGAACTCTTATTAGCCTCAGTAAATCAACACTCACACTGAACTGGAATGATTTGCATATAAATCTGCTATCGCCGCTTCATTTATATAAGTACAGTTGGAGCCCTGTTCAAAATAAGCAACAATTACAGTGTCCATTTTCACTGCATGTACAGCTCAGCTTCTCCTACACATTACAGACAACATTATGTTATTGCTCCATTACTAAAATACTGACCCTGGAAAAGACATTTTAGGGATCAGATGCATCAAGTTGCAATGAAGTGGTGAGAAATGGCTTCACATTTTCCTTCCAAGTCTACCACTTTGGACAACTGGAACCATCATTGTCACTGACCCTCATGATGGTCATGATTTCATTGGTGAACTTGTTTAGCTGGTCTTTTGGTTCTGACATAAAATGTTCCTGCTCTTGGCAAATAGAAGGAATCAAGAGCTGCCTGCCAGTTGTGCTGGCAGGAATGATGAGAGATGCTAACTGGAAAGTGCCGAGAGAGGGGAAAATAAAAATAAATAAAACAATGAAAAAAAGAGAAGTAATCCAGTAGGGAATGTCATATGTGGACTGGACAGCAAAAAAACAGGCAAATTAAACAAGGACAACGAAGAGCAAAGGAAATTTGAACTGTTACACCAGAGAAAGTCCATTAACTTCAGTGGAGTTACCTTGACTTCTATCAAGACTTCTGTTTTCAAAGAAAATAATAAAGAATCAAACACAGAAAAAAAAAAAAAAGGGGGGGGGGAAGAAAGTACAAGGAGTTTTGAAAGGAAAAGGAAATCCTGAAATAGTATATAAAAAACCCAAACAAACAAACAAAACCCAAAAATACAAACACACACACAAAATAAACACAAACAAAACCAACTCCAATGCTAATAGCTGGTACAAAATTACTTTTTTCTCCTCTCCCATGCTCTGCTCCAGCTGTTTCTTCAAACTAAGTACATCCAAGCAATAAGACCTCGGTAATTTTATTGGGGTTTTTTCTTTGGTTGGTGGTTTGTTTTTTTTTCCCCAATATTGTAGATCTCAAAATACTGCAAACAGAAAAACTTTCCCATTTAGGAAGTGGAGGAAAAGAGGCTCACAATGCTGTTGTGAGCGTACACTGATCTATTTAGCACAGGAATGAAAGTAGGGAACCTACCCTCTTAAACTTTTGCTAGCAGTTGCACATTTCTGAGGTGTTTGCATCTGTCGTATTTTGGTTGCTAGGATTCTTGGCCCCCTTCCCCTCACTTCTCCCTCTCCCCACCACTACTTATAAAATGACACTGAAAAGAAAAAAGGAGGAGAGATGGCTTTAGAGCTTCACTTTTGTTTTCCATTCTCTTCTTTCCCTGTCTAGTTCTCCTAGAATGGCAACAGCCAGGCACACTTTTTCCTTTCGTAAAAACAGTCCCACTGTGTGCAATTCCAGTTATATCCATATTTTGGGTTTTATTAGTGTTTCTCTAATAACTCAATTTCTTTTTATGGTCTGATCTTTATAACATCTTCCTCTGACTTTTTTTTTTTTTAATGTATGATTGTATTTAAACTTCATCCTTTACTCTTTTTTTTTTTTAAAGAAAGGACTAAAATATGCAGGGAAGAATAAAAACGCCTTTGAATAAAAGGCCAATTACACTTATATAACGTTACATTTCCTGCATTGAATTTGCATACCGCATCAATAGTTTTCAGAAGACTTCCAAGAAATAACAAAGAAAAGAACAAGAACAGTCTATGCCAAGAACATCCCTAAAGAAAAAAAAAAAAAAAACAGCTATTCTTTTTGAACACTAAGAAAACAGTGTTTTACTGCTCAGAGCTCATGATATCCTCCCTCATTAGAGAAATATCTGCAAGCTGTAAAGTATCTGCCCTGGCAGAGGATTCACAAATCACAACAATTACCTGCTTCTTTTGGATATTGAATCAGCTAATTACCCACCAAAGTTTGGATTGGACATCTGCTACCTGACTTATTTTAGTATCCACCACAGAATGCTTCTTGGCAAAGGTTTTCAGATTTTCCCCTCACCCACCTCTCCATAGGAAAATGGGAAATTATTTGGATGCCATCACTAACCATTAAGTAAAACTGGGATAATCTGGCCTAGGGTATCTATAAATTTTAAATGGCAACATAAAAAGAAGCTGATTTCTTTACATGAAGGGACCACGTCCACCATAAAACCCATTATTCACATTGAGAGGGGAATGAACAATGAGACCTGACCTTACTATGTTTTAAGCTTCCCAGAAAACGTAGAACAATAAAACCTAAATGGGAAATTTGCCCTGGCATAAGAATTAGGACTGGAATTACACTGGTCCAATGTTATAAAGTATCAAGGCAAAACACTGAATTTATTGCTAGCACTGATATATTCTGCTTTTGCATTTCATTGAAACTCATGTTTACATTAAAAGAGGACTCAAAATTGTGCTTTCAGCTCCAGAGGTCTCCAGGTGAATTTTTGTAAGCCCAGTTGTTTTCTTATTAATCAGAAAGAAAACGATAGACCCCATTATAAAGTCTTGGAAAGATTTTGTTAATTATGTCGCCACCCACTAGGCTCAGTTGATTTTAAGTATCTGTTCTACCAGGAAATACACAGAGATACTTTGATAACTTTTCAGCATATTTCTACATATTTTACAAAACCTGTTCTAGAAATAACCCTGACAAAGTAATTGTGAAAGAGGTCACCTATTCAAAAAAAAAAAGGGGGCGGGGTGGAAGAAGGAAGGGACAGCCATCCAAGAGAGGATGTGTCACTGTAGTGCACGTTGAAAGCCTCCAAAACCACCAGCTCAGCACAGTCAACTCTGCTGCTGCACAGTTGTGGACAAGTCACTGTGTTTCTCATGGCTTCTTTTTTCCACACAAGCTTTCCATAGGTAATGAGTTTACTCATGGGCTGCTCCTGGGATCAAGGTTTACCCCAACTTGGGGTCTGTATAATATCACACATAACACAGCGTTAAACTGCATAGCACTGCATCAACAGTCTCTGAAAAAATGGCAAAGTACAGGCAATGTTTGGTCTAGAAGTGAACTATGGCAACAAACAGGGACCTTGAAGCCATGATGCACGAAGAAAACTGTGACATAGTGGCTGTCACAGAAACGTGGTTCCACAATCGAAGGCTACATGCTCTTCAGGAGGGACAGACAGGGAAGGAGGGGTGGTGGAGTGGCCCTATATGTTAGAGAATATCATGAGACCTCAGAAATCAAGTATAGCAATAAGAGGCTGAGTCTGTTTGGATTAGGTTAAGGACTAATAAAGCTGATATAGTTGTGGGAGTCTGCTATAGACCCCCCAACCAAAGGAGTGAGATAGATGAAGCTTTCTATAAGCAATTGAGGGAAATCTCACAGTCACTTGCTCTTGTGCTTGCAGGGGACTTTAACCTCCCAGATATCTCCTGAGAATACAACACAGCAGAGAGGCAACAATCCAAGAGGTTTCTGGAACGTGTGGAGGACAACTTTTTCACACAGATGCCAAGTGAGCCAACCAGGGAAGGTACCCTCCTGGATCTGCTCCTTGTGAACAGCGAAGAACTTGTGGGGGAAGTAAAGGTTGTTAAAAGGAGAGTCTATGACTGTTGGAAGAGAGGACAGATCTCTCATGAAGACTATAAAGATGTAGTAAAGCAAAGCAGGGAGAAGATTAGGAGGGCCAAAGTGCAGTTAGATCTTAACCTAGCTACGGCTGTGAAGTCTAATTAAAAACAAAAACTATAAATTCATTAATAACAAAGGGAGAATTAAGGAAAATCTCCATCCTTTATTGGATGCAGAGGGAAATTGAGTAACAAAGGATGAGGAAACTGCTGAGGTGCTTAACACCTACTTTGCCTCAGTCTTCAGCAGTGGAACAAGCTATCCCCTGGACATCCAGCCTCATAAGATGGGAGACAGGGAG
>JANHFX010009006.1:12649-31327 GCA_027560015.1 Chloroceryle amazona
GCAAATGTGACACCCATCTACAAGAAAGGCAGAAAGGAGGACCCAGGTAACTATAGACCTGTTAGTCTGACCTCGGTCTTTTCCAACCTAGATGATTCTATGATTCTATGGTTATTTAAATGTTAGCATTAACTATTTTCACCTTTGGCAACAATGAGAGAGCTATTGATTCAAGATACAGTATTGCATGTTGCAGTTGGAACATTTGAGTCTTATCAATTCACACAGGCCCAAACAAGAGATTTTTTGGCCTACAGAAAATGAAAGAGGTTGACAGGACATGTGCCAGGTGTCCAAAGCCCACATTCTCACAAACTGGATGTAATGAATCCAAAGTTTATCCCATGCAGAGCCTAGATTTCTTCTGCTGAAAAGTTTTACAGTGCAGACACACATTATCATAACAAAGTTTTGTAGCACGTTGAAAATGTAGGGAACACATTAAAAAAAATTGCATTTGATAATGTAAACTACAAGGATTACTGTACCAATTGTATTATTCATGTACATATTTAATTCAGTAAAAAGGAGTTGAACCTGAATTTATTTGTAGCTGTCACAGAAATTCCATTTTATCACAGGATTCCCCAGGGTGCCACAGGAACAAGAGGGCCTTGATGCAGAATTTAGATCTTACCCTCCACACAGCACACAGAGTACGTGAAATGCAAACCAAGAGCGGGCAACGAAGTGAATTCTTTCTTCACTTACACTACATTACTGATGTTAACAAAAAACACTGCACACAATGATATCTACCTGAATCAAAAAACAGGCCAATGAACATAATTTAAGACTCTTTAATTTTCAAGAGTAGAAACTAATGATAAGCAAATCTATAGGAGTCAGAGATGGCTTTAGGTTTCCGACAAACTAGAAGTTATTTATCCAGAACTCTTTCACTCTATTTGAGCCTACTCCAGCTCTTGATTAATCTGGCATTTGGCTGAAGTTACTCCTGTTGAGAGTCATGAAACACTCTTCCTAAATTAACTACAGCAATGAGCAAAGCACTGTATTTGTCGTAAGAGTTTCTCAAGTCCTGCAGGAAGGTATCTGCATTCAGATATTTAAATTAACAAAGAAACCTTTGCTCTCCTTTCACCAAGTAAACTGTAAGCATTGAATCACAGTAGTCACTTCTTGCTATAAACACACATTTTCCAGACCATTTCCGGGGTCTAGTTAGAGGACAAAAAGCAAAAATGCTCTTCCTTCCATGCATGAGAAAACACACAATTTCATACCCTTTCCCACTCTTCCCTATCCCCAGTGGCAAAGTAGAATTTCCTTGTTCATCTGGTCAGAAAAGACACAAGCTTCTCCATCCCAGCTGCCCCACATCCCCCCTGTGGAGCTGCCCATTGTGTGGTCAAGTAGCAGCTCCCCGAAGCTCCCTGCCCTGGGGTGAGGGATGGCAGCAGGACTTTGGAGCTCCCACAACAGCACCACTGCCAATGCAGGTGTTGGGCTTTACACCACCGCTTTGGCCTCATGGCCCATGAGGGCACTTGGGATCTATCCTTACAGATGTTCTAACTGCCCACTGTTATTAGAACTAAAAGGTAGAGAAAAAGAGATAAAACACCACAGAGTTCCATTATTCTTGGCATATAGACTAATTTCTCCCTTAACTCTAGAGGAGTTTTGCACACAGGAAGACTAGCACACAATACATAAAAGCATTTACCCATCCTTAATATTTTAAGAACAATATAAAATGTGTTGTACAACACCAGAAGAATCTTGCTCACTCAGAAAGACAGGAGGATGGGCAGACAAAGACAGACAGACAAAATAAGTAGGACAGAACATTACATGAGAAAAGCTGGAAAAAAACAACTTCTTACTCCTTTTTTTTTTTAAGAAATCATCTAAATTCTGATCTTCTCTGGAATCTGAGGAACTAAGAAATATGTCTCACAAACATTTATCCTTATTAACAAAATCACAATAAAGAAGATTAATAAAAATTAGCCCTAACCCGCTGTTCAGCTTTAACCGTCACCTCAGGGGTTGTCCATAGTCTCTTTTAACCACAGAGATGACTGGTTCTGGGTTCCAGCCATGAATTTGAGGTTGGTTGCATTTTAAACAATTAATAATAAAGAATTAAAGGTGTGCCAAATGGGGATGAGGTGGAGAAGAGCAGCTCAGTAAAGCCTGCTGCCTTTCAGTCATGGAAACAGGCTTATTATCTCTGCCTGTTGCACAGCCTGTAGGCAGGTTAGGGTTAATGTGGCACCAAAACCCACTCCTCATCTTAGATGGTGTCAGGCAAATGAGCTTCAAAATGCTTTTGAGTGTTCAGAGTGAAACAAGTGATGCAAGTTCAGCAGCCACCAAATATTTGTTTCTTTGCAAACACTGGTAGAGATCTCTACACAATTATTTTTTTCTATTATAAGTGAGCATCAAATGTGTAATTCTTTCATAAGAACATTTGAAATCTTCCACAACTGCTTTGTGGTTTAAATGGCCCATGTTTTTTGAGTGGAAGGAGCTGCAGAGATGTTTATCACATTCCTCACCTTAGCTGTACAGTCTGAGTCATCAACCCAACGTTCTGTAAAACTCTTAAAATGTCTCTTCTTCCTCCCATGTTTTTAATAACAATGGACAAAGGTCCTTAAGCACATAACCAACAGTGAGTGGAACAGAGCCTACGTTCAGCAGTCATGAGAGAGCAAGAAATACCCATGTCAGTCAAAGTGGCATCTCACCATAAACCATTATTTTTTGCCTATGCAGGGCACTGAGACTGGTCCTACAATAACTGTTTCAGTCTGGGGTGCCTGACATCAGAAAGGTGTCCCAGAAGAGAAGAGACTGCATTGTGAGATGACATGAAAGGAAAGAAATGTGGGGCATACAGAAAGAAATACAGACATATAAAGAGCAAGGATGGGAATGTTTATTTACGGACTGGAGTCTAAAAAGAGTAAACACATGAGAGGAATGGGAATAGTTAAGCAACTACAAGGGGTGAACTAGCAGCAATATGATAAAAAAAAGTTAAGGAAAAGATTAGTCTGAATAGGAGGAAATATTTCTTAATGACAAGGTATGTTAGGCTAGGAAATAGCCTCCTCAGAGACACCTCAACTGCTTGAGTAATTTAAAACTATATGAGACAAAGCACTTGAGAATTCTCTGGAGGAATAGTTGTACCCTGCCATTATCTAATAGGTGTTTTCCATCTCTAACTTCTGTGATTCAACTGACATTAATTGGCATTTGGGTGTGAATCAAAATAAAATAGAACCCCTAAATGTTACCAGACATCACAGTGATCAGTTTTCCTGTTACTGCTTTTCAGCAAAATGGAAGAAAGTAACAATAACTTCAGAGACCTGAGCTTCACGATCAGTTACAGCAAATTTATGTCATGCTAAGAAATATTTTTAGAGTAATTCCATTCTGGTGTGTTACGCTGACAGCTAAAATCCACAGGACCTATATAAGTGCCTTTCATTCAAGATGCTCCTGGTGCTCCACAAAGATTAACTGAATCACAGACAGAAGACTCTGGGATAGGAGTAAAGAAAACATTTTCCTTAGAGAAATATGTCCCGAAGATGATGGGTCGGGAAGAAGGGAAGAGAAGGTTAAGGTTTTCAAGTACAACAAGAACAATCTCAGCTCTGGAAAGGGATAGTAACATCAAGGACATTTCTCCCATAACCTTAACTATGGGTATGTTTAATTTCCACCTTTCCAGTCTACATCTAAAGTTTATGTGCTGCATTGAGTTCCTATAATGTTTTTTAGTCACTTAATTTTTTTTCTATAATTCTACTATAGCTGTAATCCAAGAACACTTTTTCCTTAGGATATCAGTTATTTATGTTAGCCTAGTTCTGCCCCTGCAAAGGTCACAATAAAACATTAAACCAACACTAAAGGCATTTAAAAAACTTATCCTCCATACATGATATTTCTACTGAATATTTTGAAATACATAATATTTTAAAGGCAGTGTCTATGCAGGCTAGTTTATAAATTTTATTAAAATATTGAAGATAATAATAGTTTTAATTTCTATAATATGGGGATGGCAGAGCATCTTAAAAATCCTAGGAAATCACACTGTAGCATGAAGATAAAAATTTTCCCCCATTTTAGAAATGCAGAAATGAGAGAATCTAAGTAATTTGACAAAGATCACTCTATAAGGAAAAAAAGTCAGCCATTCAGATATATGTCCTGTTAAAGTCGGGTGTCCATATGTCCCTACCACACAATTGCAAAGCTTTACTGCAAGTAGGCCAGGGTGGCAGCCAAATCCCAGGAAGGAACTCAGCAGCAAACTTTTCCAAAATCAGAGGACTCTGTGCTGCCAGCTCACAGAGTGATGGAGAAATAGCAGAAAGCACCAAAGAAGCATTTCTGTTAAAAGGGGACTTGTGCCACGAACTGAAGAAAATCTGCTAACTCTAAAAGCACTATGAGCTTTAGGTCAAATAATTTTGTGTGACTGTGTCTGGGGAGTGGTCACCCAAATGGACAGCAATAGCTTCCACCACTGGACTACAAAGGTCTTATGGAGTTCTCTTGATGCTGCCTTCCAAGTATTATTATTTTTTTAAGCAATGACTCATGTCTGTGAGCTGGGAAAATTAACTCAGCATCAGAAGTTTGATTGCTGCTGGTTTCATTATAAGGCTTGAGGTAACACAGTAGTAGAAATATCCTGAAAAGTAAGCTTGAGTCTTGCTAATGTCAATCAGTTCCTGATGTCATATTTACCTATACTCTCAGAACATGCCTGCTTATGATTTTACCTTAATTCTGCAGGAGTTGCATCATCATAAAGAGATTCAGCAACTTGCCCAAACTTGTGCAGAAATCTGTGGCAGAACAGGGAACAAAAGCTTAATTTTCCACAGCCTGACAAGTTCTCCAGTCCTTAGATCATAATTTCTCCCCTTTGAACAGTGCAAAGGAAGAATGTATCTATCAGCTTTCTGAAAACCATACAGGATTCGGATAAGCCTTACAGAATAAAGATTTTATATAGTAATTCACCCATACATGCAGGTGGGAGGATGCAAATGAAAGAAACAAATTCCAGTAGTTACAGTTCAGCTTTAATATTCTTTTCTGCAGTCTTATCTGTATAAAAATACGTCTCTATATTTTTCCATTTTCAGGGGACAAATAGTTAAAAATACTAGACTGTTGCAAAGGGAGTAACCCTATCTATTGTAATTCAGGACACGAGATACAACCATGTAAATCCTTCAAGAATGTTGATTTTAACATTGATCTTGCCTTTATTTTTTAGGTAAAGTAACTCACTACAGTTCAACTTAACACATGGTTGGTTTGGACTCCTAGAGGCAAAATATTACCCATTTTTTGCAGTCAAGTTATGCTAACCTCTCTTCCCAATGATAAGAACCCCAGTGAATAAGATTACCGGAGACAATTTTAACTATCCCATCACATCTGGCCCACTTTTAAAAAAATAATACCCACAGCATTATTATGTAGCTGTTCTTTTAGACTTCTGTGTCAACCCGGAACTAAACAATGCCAGCTGAATGCTGCAGCTGGGAGTGGTAAGCAGAACTCACCACCTGAGAAAAGATCTCTAACATAAAGACTGATGCTCTGAACCACTGCTGCTGAGACCAAGATTACAGGAGGATCCACAGGAGGACAGTAACCATGGCTTTATGTCATTAGAGAACAGAGATCAATTTGTATTCAAATACGAAGTAGTGTGCTCTTGTCTATACTATCACCATGACACCCCTCATCTTCTCCAGGAGACAGGAGTGCTTCATTTCTGTGATCTAGTCTACTCAGGATTTTTAAATTTTTGTTAACTGAGTTTGTCTGTCTACAAGGAAAGTGCCTAATGTAGTCAAGAGTCTTCTACCACAAAATGTACTCCCCTTTAACTAGTTAAATTAATTTCATTCCTGCCAGTGAACACTACTCAGACAATTTTAATGTTCTGCATCTTTTCCGAGTTGGAGCGGATCTGAACTAGCAAAAGCAAAAGGATCATGTAGTTAATAATGAACCACCTGAGCCACTCAGCTCCCCATCTTGATTCAAATTTACATTTTTAGAAGTGATTTCTAATTTATAGTTATTTAAATAACCTTTGTTGTACGAAGAGCTCTTTCTGAGCCATCCATGCCATACAAGGCACCCTACACTGAAACTTAACTCTTTGACCTTTTATTCTCAGGACAGGGAATGAGGCGTGCCACACACTCATATGCTCTGCCCCTGGGCACTACTCTGGGTAAGTTACTTGGACAGCACCTCTTGCTAGCTGATTCACAGAGTGGAATCTGCATAAGCTCTTGAAAAGAAATGCTCGTTAATATTCCTAGCCAGAGGCAAGTGTGCTGCAGCTCAGTGAGAGGAAGGGTCAGGGAAAGGGGAAAAAAAAAAAAAAAAAAAAAAAAAGAATTGAAGGCCTCATAGAACAAGTCAATACCCCAAGACAAGCAGCCTCTTTGTTGACAGAAGAAGAACAGACCATTCTGCTCTAGGAAGAACTATGCAAATAAACTGAAAACAAGGAGATATTCTCTATTCTATTTTTATCAATAACCCAAGAGTGTCAGACAGACTAGGACAACCCCTTGCCCTAGCATACTTGAACAATTTAATGGAAGCAAACAAAAGGATCGGGGACTTCCACTGCACCCCGCCCTCCCTTTAGTCAACAAAGCAACTGCAAAAGCTCCCCATTTGGCTCAAAACTTTCTAAAGGTATGTTCCTTTTCCCCAGTGTGTTCTCTTCCTTTATTTGCCACCTCTTTTTCCCCTCCCCGTGCTCCATGCCTGGAACTATCCTTCCCTTCAGCTATGGAAATTTCCACCTTTCCACAGTAAAATGCAAGGGTTTTTCTAGTACAGAGAACTGTAACAAGATTGCAATGGTACATAAGTTTTATCTGAAAACAGAAATTCTCATCTCCACTTATAGGAAAAAAAAAAAAAAAAAAGGAGGGGGGCAGTAGAAAAGAGGAGGTTATGTTATAGTTATTCATTTTCTTTTGATCTAAGTGATGTATCACTTTTCCTATTAGGATTTAATTTGCTTTAGCATGAAGAGATCAGCAAGCGAGTTCTGTTTTAATTAGACAGGTACTAAACAGTTTCATAGTAATTTGAATACTGACAAGCTGGAGTGCTCACTGGTCCATGAACAGAAATGATATTACAGTGTTCAACCTGCTTGAACAGAAAGGTCCCTTAAATATTTTACACGTTAAGAGGAAAAACAGAAGAGAAAGATATGCCAAGTGGTGAGATGAAACATGGGCAATATGATACCAAGGCTGACCTGTAACCCACCTGCAAAACCTGTTAGCTCCCTCTCAGTAGCTTCTGCTCCTTAGCAGGAGGACAAATTTAGCAGCACTTACTTTAGGTAGGGGTGTGATGTTAGAACACAGAGCCTGGAAAACTGTCTCTCATAAGATTTTGGAGCAATCAGTTTAGATGCTGGTGCCCAAGAAGAATGAGTCATAAATGTGCCATAAAAGGCAGCTGCACACAGAAAAAATGAGAAGCACGCGAATGTTTAACTTGTGCAGGTAGGCTTGCTGCTCCTTAGCACAGCACAGCTTTTGTGTTCTCCTTCAGTGTCCCCACAGTTATTGCCACCTCCTGCTCCACACAATTTCTCCACTGGAACTCTCTACCAGTATCCCATTGATGACATCAGGTACTCTAGCCAACTCTTTTGCCTCACACAGCATGTGCACAAGCTTACCAATGACTAATTCCTTAAAAAGAAGGATACTTAGGAGCCTTTTCTCAACTGCAGGAGACTCATCTCTTCATTGCTGCTATGGGAGCTACTACTTTCCTTCTCTGCCCTTCTTCAAGCAAATCATGCTTCTAGGAGCAGTGTTGCTCACCCAGCAAGAAAAGACTGTTTTAAAGGTTTCTCTATTACTGCAGTCAAAAAAAATAGAGGGTACAGCAACAGACCAATATTCTTACTGACCCAGACAGAGATATACATACACAGACCAATCTTTCATCTACAGAAAAACTGGCATCTGCAGCATCAGCCATTGCAAACGGTATTAACTCAGCTGTGTTAGTCTGCTTTGCACCCACCAATAAGGCACCAACCTGATCTGGGAGAGACTGTCTGAATCATTAAATATGTCCCATGTGGTACAAGCTATTACCTTTCCTACTATTATTTGTATCAGAAAAGATATTTCCAATGTCACTCAAGCAACAGGATGGCCAATATTAAAGATCCAATATCAGGAGAAAAACAAGGCAAAGCATTTGTGAAAGCACTGATGCAATATAAAAAGTCCTGGGCTAATGAAAGGTCTCCTCAAAAGATATCTAATAGTCCTGAACCTCCATTAGTGGGCAGAAATGGAGACACATAAGCAGTTCTAATATTCTATCAGCCTGGTGTGATACCCAGATCCACAAACTCCCCTTTAGCTTTTAAAGAAGACAGAACTGCTGTCTCTAGGAGTGAGTGCTGGAATTTCAAAGCTGCCAAAGCCTTTTAATTTCTTTGGGTTATGAATGCTTAACTCCTGCAAATCTCTTTGAAAGTCCCATTATTATATTCAAAACTGGGATTTGTTTGAAGATACTACATAGCAATCATGAGAGGCAGATCTGCCTAGTGACTGGAAGAGCACCATACAGTAGACACCGTTACTTGTATCCATTCAGGACTCTTTCCTGAATCACTGAGCAACTATAAGCAACATAACTTCATTTCCTCCATTCATACACACATGAAATAACTAGTGTTTTCTCTATTCCCGCAGAATTATATTGCAAAGCTTATTTAGCTACAATATGTAAGGTTGAGTGTTTTCTCATATAATCACCTGGAGTTAAGCCAATTGCTCAGATGGAGACCTGCATCATTTAATATAGCTCTAAATGCTCAGCCTGGGTAGTAATGATTTCCCTCTAATTAAGGACACTGCTTCTAAAACTCCAGTTTCCCACACTTTGGATTTACCTACTGAAAAGCACTAGAAACAACATATTGTTTGGCTATTTTTCTCTTATTCGTTGACCTTAGTAAATTCTTCATTTCCTTCCAATTCCTCTTTTTTTTTTTTTTTAATTAAAATGCATTTTGCTTTGAAGTTTAATTTTTCTTTGCTATTTAACACTGATGGTCAGCCCACTAGGACTACTGAAACTAACGACAGTTTTCTCTCTAAAACACAAATATATTGTTTTCAATTAAATCGATGAAAAAAGTGAAGTCACAGAGAAAAGCAGGCAAATGCTTTGCTCAGGCTGGTAGCTTCACCCAAGCACGTTACAGAAGTAGACACTTTGGCTATCATGTCCAGAGGTGCTGCAGATCTATACTGAAAACACATCTCCTAAAAAGCAGCAGAGCTTCATGCTGCTTGCTATAATAACAGTCTGACAAGCTGGCATATTTGTGAGACAGATATTTATTTTCTGGCTTCAGTAATCTGGTGTTGGTCAAATTTTAGAAAACTCATGGCAGTTCAGTTCATCAAATGAAGAGACAACTGATAGACTACAGGAAGGGCACTTGGAAGCACATGTAATGACATATTTAAGTCCCAGTGAAGATAGGCAAGGATTGACTGTTTCATGGACTTATATGTCAATCATTTAAACATACATGTTTCCAATACTAATTTTTCAGCCCCAAGTTCCTCTCCTCTTGACTTTCCCATAAACACATTATCTTTTTCCATGTTCTCTCCTCCTTTTTAATTTTCTGGAATTCTTGTTCCATCATAATACAAAAAAGCTCTAGATAAAAATCTCATCTTTCCACTTTCTTCCTTTTCGCAGCCCTGGAAAAATCTGTCTCTTTCTGATACTGCCTCTATGCCCATTCTCACAACCACCTCCCCTTCTCCTACTTCCCTGCCCTTTATAGTGTGGAAAAGATACTGTGATAGAGACTCACAGTGAAAAAAAAATCCTGATCTTTCAGCTCTCAGCATTTTCATATCCTGCCTACCCCACACTCTGCTTAGGTTACCACTTCTGCTAGTTTTTTCCTACCTTTCACTCCCCTATGAAATACTCTTGGGGATCTAGAAATCTCTTCCATCCTCTTTCATTGCCTTTCCCTGCAGGGACCACTTGTCTTACTGTGGCTGGAACCAAAGTGTCAAACAATAAAGCACAGAGGTAGATGGACAATAATGGCTACTCATACTTTTTGTTCTACATCACTGATTTTGGTGATTTAGAGGCCTCAGTCAGGCTCATCTGCTGTCTAACACTCTGGTTTTATTCTCCTGTGAGTGTCAGTCAGGAATTAGATGGCAAATAAAAACTTCCAGATAACTAAATACTTGCCTTTAAAGAGACTGCAGGAGCTTATTCCTACACCCATCTCCATCTTGCTTCAAAAGTGAGTTGAAAGTCAGTGGAGTGTAGGTTCCTAAGTGCCTCAATCACTTTTGAAAACAGAATTTAGAAGGGTTTTCTTTTTTTCAATATTAGCCTCTTTGGATTAGGGACCCTCTATTTTCAACCCTTACTCATAATTGAATTGTATATCAGACCTATGACAACTACTGCAGAGCATATAATATCAATGTTGCTCAACCTTATTTTCCACTCTGTAATATTTAAATGTATAAACCCAAAATTTCCACACTGTAGAAACACTAAACATTTTGGGTTTTTTTCTAGAAATAAAATATTATTGCTAGTCCCCTCTATATGTGTATCTTACATGTTACCACTCCCCTGTTTTATCAGCACTACATAATGACACCTATTGCTTTACCTATGTCAGCTAGGTCCAGCTGGGTCATCTACAAATTATGTCAATCCAGAGGTTTTCTATAAACTGAAATGCCCAGCAATTATGCACGACTGAAATCCTAGCTCTGTGAAGCTTCCACCTAATGCTGTAGTCCCCAGCCTTTGCCAGGGAGCATGCCCACTTCATGTGGAGGTCCCATGCTTGTCGCAATTCTCAGAGCACAATCACCAAATGAAGTCACCTAGGACAATTAGGATAAACAGATTTGGGGGTTTTTAGGACCTAGTAAAATGGAATGCTTGCACATGTACATACATGTTTTTGTATAATAGTCCTATGGCTGTTCAATTTTTATGTACAGAGTTACTTAATATCCACACAGCTCTGCTGCTGGGCCGTAAGAAACCCGCCTCCATGTCTTCACTATTTGCAGTTAAAATAGATACTGAAATTCAGATCAGCCATGCTCTGTGATTGCCCTACCCATTCTGCAGCTTCTGTGCTGGCGAAATGTGGGAGGGGAAGGAGGGTCTCCCTTGAGACTTCAAGGATGGTGAGAGCCTAAGAAATGCCTTGGTGGGACCCGCTGTGGTCCATGCATCTCAGGATTCGATCTGACAGCAGCCAGAGTAGATGTTATTTAAGAAGAGCATACCAGCCAGGCCACTTCTGACACCCACACCTCTTGCACTCCTCCAGCATCCCTAACTGCAATATTAACAATTTTAGAAGGAAATTCCCAAACCACTTCCCTCTGCATACAGTTACAAACCTGATGCCCATATTTTTTTCTAATCCCTTTTTGAATCTGCTAAAACAAAAGGCTGGCACACTTTCAGCAAGCAGCAGGAGAGTGTTCTGGACAAAGAGCCCAAGTTCGGGATAAACACCTTGTTCTGATCTGAAGCCAAGTAACTCAGAGCAAAAAGGTGCAGACTTGCCCCATTGCTGTATCCTTTCCTGTTGGCTATGTCAGGTGTTCCACACTCATCTTGCTGTTTGGGGTGAGATAGTGATTAGAAGCTAGCTCCTATGTGATTTATGAAGATTTACAGACTAAAGAAAAAAAAAAAGAAAAAAAAAAGAAAAGCTGGTAGAACACAGCTTTTAGACATAGCTGAAACATGAACATTAAAAAAAAAGAAAAATAATTATAACAGTTACTTGTGGGAGAGCATTAAGAAAAAGCAAAATGAGTGATGCTTCGTCCTACACATAACACTAATATTTTGAAGTCAGACAAGTATCTTCTACCTACCAAAAAGAAAAGCATGTATCTGAAGAATGGATGCACCCAGGAGAGAAAAGGTTAGTTATATTTCAAATAGCATTAACATAAAAGGAATTCAACAGTGGTAGCATATGAGACCTGTGTAATTCTTAAAAAAAGCTGTAATACCACTTTTCTCCTGAGTTACAGAAATCATTGACACAGGGCAAAACATTGGCTGACCTTGGAAAAATCCAACTAAGTTAGAGCCATGATGGCACCCATTAAATTGCTTTGTCCTTCCCTGCCATTCTCCCAGCACCTTCAATCACTATGACTTTGTTCACAGCACATTCTTGTTTCTCTGTATCTTCGATTCCTTTTTTGTTTAAACCTGATTCTGCATTTCCTGGATGTATCATTCTCACTTCCAAAGAATCATGGATGAACAGAGCTGGAAGCAACCTTGAAGGGTCATTTTGCTTCTTTTCCTGTCCCAAGACACTATCTACTCCTCCTGTATCACTTCTGATATTTGTCTAAATTTTCTGTATGAGACCAATGACAGAGTTACCACAACTTCTCCCACCTATTCCCTCTGCTTTTACATAGTTGCAGATAGTTATTATATGCCTTCCATACTTGTTTCTTTAGCTAGAAGAAAATTCGTTTCATCTTCCTTTGTAGGTCACATTTCCAGGACCTCTAATCACTATCACTATCCTCCTCTGGATTTTCTCCAGTCAGTCCCTATCTTTCTTGAACTGCACTACTCAAAAGCACATATAGCCTTAAAGCTGATGTCCTACTGATGCTAAATAAAGCAGGAAAAATTCATGGGTCATGTAGGCTGTACTCCTGCTTAGACATCCCAGTATGGGCATGACAGTGTTGACTTCCATTTGGCTTATGGTCTACCATATATGTCAGACCCTGTTCTACAGAACTTCTACTAAAGGCACCCCCCCCCCCCCCATCTCTACTTCTGCAGCTGAAGTGTAACACTTGTAGGTCTTCCTATCAAACTGCATTTAATTTGTTTCAAAGTATGAATCCATTTTGATGAGGTTTATTTTTTAATTCTAATCTGGTTCTCCAATGTACTCGCAGTCTCCCCTAGCATGACGACATCTGGGAATTTAATAAGTGTGCTCTCTGTTTTGTCACCCAAACTGCAACTGAAATATTAAATCATCCTGAACCCAGGACAGCTTTCTGCACAACACCTTCAACCCACCCTTTTATTGTGACAGCAAACCCCTGATAATTCTCCACATTCGCTTTTCTAATTGATTTTGTGCCCAATCTACAGTAATTTCACCAATATTAGGTTTCCCTAGATTACTTATCAAAATGTCAAAAGAGACAGTGTCAGAAACCTAACAAAAGTGAAAGTATGACATCTGCTGCTTTTCCTTTATCCACAGGATCTGATGTCCTCTCACAAAAAGAAATTAGATTGGTTTGATATGATTTGTTCTTGACAAATCCATTTGGTTGCTATTCATCTTCTTGCCTTCTGGGTGCTTAGGCAGCAGTTTCTTGGTTACATGTTTCAGAATTTTTCTGGGAGTTAGGGCAAAGACAACAGGACCCAACTGCCCCAGCTCCTTTACTCCTCCCATGCAAATACTGACACAACACGTGCCTTTCCCAGGACTTTGGTGTCTCATCCAGTTCTACAAAGGCGAGACAGTGGCAGCTCTCAGACTACTTCATCCATCCCAGTAAGAAGTTCATCAACCCCAGATGATTTTAAAATATTTAGATATTTTCTGTCATGTCTTAGAAAGAAAGAAAACACTGCGAGAGCATTCTTTACTTCAAATTATTGATTATCACATCTCAGGGTTTGTAGGGTGGTATTTATAAGTCTAATCCAATCTGGGATCCAGAATCAGGCTGCAAGCCTGAACCCAAAGGGTGGCAAGTGCTCACAAGTTCCACCGTAATTAAGCTTTTTTAATTGACCCTGTTATGGCTCACTTTCTCAGTTCTCTTGTGACTTGAGAGATGATATTTTCCTTTTTAATGTCTCTGAAAAACACGCGAGTGGTAGTTGTGGTGGTAGGTCAGCTCTCTCTTGACTGTGTGAAGAATCACAGACAACAGCCTAGTGTACTTGCACAAGATTTCACTGCCTCCAAGGCAGGGGGGAGTGGGGACAAACACACAAACAAACAAACAAACAGCAACTCCTTTTGTTTGCTGTCCTCCTTTTCAAGTACCAGACGTATCACAAGACGCTTGAAGTTAATAAAAACAGGAACAATAAAACCAGATTAATGCCAGCAAACCAGTCATATGCTTCTTGCTTTTACATGGCCTGATCATGTGTTGTCTCCCGCAACTACACAGGATGCAGTTATGTAGGTACTTCAGATCTTTCCAAGATACTCTGTGGTTATTAAAGCTTCTTTACTCTAAGATTTATGACTATTACCAGGACATATACACTGGCAGTTGTTGCTAGCTCTGCTCACATGGGAAAATCCCAGAGGCATTTTTCTACAGTTATTTTACTTTCCTGTTCTACTTTCATTTGGATGAAGGTTGATCAATGGATTAATTTCTTTTCTTTTAAACCCACTGATTTCAGCCAAGCAATGAAAGGCTAATCTCTTCTTGGAGTAGTGTCTTCTTTTCACTCACTACTATCAATTAAATAAACTTTATGGAAACTTGCTTCAAAACTTACCTCACTAAACCAGGAAGTCATTGTACTGTGATGATGTCCAGCAAACCTGACTTGCCATCTGCAAGCAAAACAGGCATGCTTGTTAACCAAGACAGTCCTGTCACATTCCATAGACAGGTATGTGATCCTTCATGACATTTATCGTCATGTGAAATGATCACTAGCCCCATTTATTTAAAGTCCTACTAATTCTCCAAATCAGAATTAACTGCTAGACTTGGGAAACTTTAAAAAAAGAATGCCTACAGACAGCAAATGTGACCATCCACTACTGAATGGACTGGACTACTTTTCTCCCCATACAAAATACTATTAAAACCACCTGTACATAGTTGTGCCTTGAATCAACATAATGGAAGTATCCCTCTGCATATATCTGCTTGGATGTTGTGAAGAGAAAGTAGTTTTGGAATAACAGCATGAGGGAAGCTGGAAGTCTAATGCCTCATTACTCTAATCCCTGAAGCTTTCTCAGAAATTATTCTTAATTTTCCTCCTCCTTCTTCTATCTTTGATTCTTTCAAATATTCAGATGATATTCATTTTCAATCAGGAATAACACCCCATTTACTTTCTGTCTTCCCCTAGATCAGCATAATCTATTTTTTTTTCTTTTTAAAGTAAAAACCCAAAGCACTCTCAAGTTGCAGCTCTTGATGGGCAGCAATGTCACATCTTTCTATCCCTGCGTGTACACACAGCAAGAGCAGCAGCAGCTGCCACTGGTGCACAGACCTCCTCCCCTTGGACTGACAACCTGTCTTAATGTTGAATAACAGTTCAAGGTAGCACTTGAGACCAAACGTGCCATTTTCCTTGTCAAAATGAAAGCTGTAAATTTTAAGCCTAATGCTTAATGTATCCAGATATTGAACAGAGGGACTTTTATCCTCAGCTTAATGGTCTGTCTAAAATCATCAAAAAAGATTACTTAAAAATTCAAGGTCCGCAGAGGTCCCATAAAAATTGTGTGGAACATTTCCTCCCCCACAGGTTTTTGGGGGGAGTTAGGGGATCCTTCATTTTTTTTTAATTCCCTCCCCCCTCAGGGAATGGAAAAACACAAATAGAAAGGTTTTAATCTCTTTTTTTTTTTTTTTCTGAACTTGAAAGTCTTAGACAAATCTGACTATATTCAGGGGAACCAGATCTTCAGCTGGAGTAAATCATCCTAGCTCTACTAGTTTGTAAGAAACAAGGATGATTTACACAACCAGCCAATCTTGCTCTAGCTATTTCCTTTAAAAGCTGCACAGTGAAGTGAGATCTAATACTTCCAAGTACTCCTTGGAGACTCGGATTCTAGAAATCATGTCTCACTCAACCTGTCCGCTTTGTGAGTTTTGTTTATTTTGCTAACGTTAGTTAGATGTCCAAGGATTTGAAGGTTCTGTTTATTTGGTTTTCAGACATTAGATTGGGAGAATCAGCTGTATTTTCTTGCAGGAATTTTAAAACGGCTTTGCACAAACCTACCCTCTGTTGCAATCCCAAGCGCAGAGGAATTACTGGCAAAGCATTCAGTGCTAGTGCAAACTTCCCCCCCTTCCCCAAAACAACAAAGCATCTCCCTTTCCCTGGCACTGCAGCACCTTCCAGTGCCCAGAAGTACTCGCTGTGGGCTACAACTAGAATACACACCAGGAAAAAGCAAGCAGCATTTGCTAAGAGTTTATTAAAAAAACCTTTGGTTTTAATACATAATTACCAAAAACTCCCATACACTAAAAATTTGCATAAACGTATACTGACAAATCTTTCTCCCCTTACTGCTGTAGTTTGGCAGAACTGAAATCCAAATGTATTCTGAATCTCTATACAACTAAAGGGTTTTGAAGTGTGTCGGCATCTGCCCATACCTACGAACCACATTGTGTACCCTGTATTCAAATATTTTGTTTGTCCGTAGCTTGCAATAAAAAGCATTATTAAAATAACAAGTGTACACGGATTATAGGCTGCATTTTGAAATGTTGGTAAACACAGTGTTTTTATATGTCAGACTACAATGCTTCCAGAGAAGCTGTCAGTAGGAGTCAGCTTTGCTAAAACTTTCTAATTGCTTCTTTATTTCTGTCCCCACCTTTACGTATGCATTCCTTAAAGGAGAAGAAAAAAAAAAATGGTACCTATTACTCACGTTGTGGCAGAAAAAATACATTCAAATTTAAGGCTGATGTTGTGCATCTGTAAATTCAGTTCCATGAATATTTGGAACCCAGAAAATTTCCTGTTCAGTTATGCTTCTGCAAAAAGAAAAAGTATCAGGGAAGAACTTTGCTTCACTTGGTTTTACACATGAACTGAAACATTGCCACAATTCTAGAAAACATTTAAGTCACAAAGTTTAATGTTATAATTCCTTTCATCAAGCAACTTCAGTGACCTAACAAAGCATACTTAGCTCTCTGTGTTTGGTTGATGTAAAATATTTTTTTCCCCAAAGTCTGAGCTATATTGATTTATATAATCTGGGGATCTGTCCCTGTCTCTACAAAATGGTGCTGCAAACTTTACCAGGCTTACTCGCAAGATTTCTAGCACCTCCACTTTCTATTTTTGGTTAGCAGTATCATGTAAGCAACCTGATTTGTTTTTTGA
Source organism: Chloroceryle amazona (assembly GCA_027560015.1). Lineage (NCBI taxonomy): Eukaryota > Metazoa > Chordata > Aves > Coraciiformes > Cerylidae > Chloroceryle > Chloroceryle amazona. The sequence goes on from JANHFX010009006.1 coordinate 29,900, forward strand.
AACTGGCTTTCAGTCCTTCCACATCCAAACTACTTGCGCCTTTTGTTAGCTGTTTAAATGTCTGAGAGGAATTTGGTATCACTCCAGATCTAGAGAAAGGGCAAAGGTTTGAAAAATGCATTTGTCGGTGATTTGTTGGGGTTTTCTTCCCCAATGGTATTTTTGTGTAATTGTTGGTTTAACAATGGACATTACCTAAGAAAAAGTACATTTTCCACAACTTTGGCTCTACACATAATTCCATCTAAAATGAACAACGTTGAGTTAATATTAAATTGCAAATATTACGTCCATTTTCTAAGCTTTTAAAGAAAATACCAGAGTTTTTAGTTAATATTTAGAAAGGAAAATAAGCTTGTCTTTATACTAACTGTCTTTCCAGAGGGTGCAAAATACATTTTTCTCTAGGGGAGGTCTCCTATGATGGGCAATAAGACAATTCTAGGGAGGAGACAGATGTGCCACTCAGAAACCCTGCAGCAGCCCCAGCTCTGGGTCACTCAAAACAAAGTGTCAGGCAAAGAATGGTGGGGAATTGCTACTATTACCTGTGCCTGTTCCTCTTGGTTCAGTTGAGCATCAAAAAAGCACCACAACTATAATAAATGCATTCAATAATTGTTTGAATTGCTGCTGTGCATTCTGTCATAAATGGTTTATGGATAACCATCAATTCGTTCTGCTCATCACTCTAACAAGTTCAGTGTACTATTCAGAGCAAAGGATGACTATTTATTTAACAGCTTTTGGCAGGAAAATTTGTTGCATGCCACAACTTTACAAAGAACATTAAAATCAATGACAATTTATAAACCAAAGACTTGGAATTATGCTTTGGGTTCCCATAATTCATCAGAATAAAGCTGTCAGATACCTTTTATTATAAATTAGTAGCATGTTGGCTAGTAGCTTGGCAGCAGCTGTTTTGCCAGGTTAGTAGTGACATCTAGTGGGTATTTTTACCTATTGCTACTGGTTTGAAGTACTTCCCCATAAATTTTCACTGCTGGATTATTTTCTGGTAGTACAGAAAACATGAAAAGAAAAAGAATTTATTACATCGTGCAGACTTCAACGTCAATTAGGTGTTTTAATTACAAAAAAAATAATAGTTGTGATCTTAGCTAATATTACTAGTGTAATCCAGTAATTTGGACTGTAAGAGCATTTTTATACACTCCTCTTGCCAGTCATGTTAGTTATTTATTGCTTACACAACATTTAACAGTAATTTCCTTATTTTTGGTATTTTTATAATCCACAATTATTTAGTGTGAAGATGAGCTTGTTTGCACATTATGTTGTTTTTAGAAATTCACCTTTAAATGGTCTGAGATCCAGCCTTTTTAGAGTCTTATTTGTAAAAGGTTAAAGAATACTTAAAAGTGCTCTGCCAGCCCCCCCCCCCCCACTTCAGCCTATGCCATT
>JANHFX010009006.1:31427-88918 GCA_027560015.1 Chloroceryle amazona
CCCCCCCCCCAGTTTTTCCTTTCAGAATCCACTTAAATTACATACAAAGAAGTAAAGGACATTGTTAGACACTGCAGGGTAGTGGATTTCTTTTCTGGTTGTTGTTTTGTTGGGGTTTTTTGGTTTGTTGCTTTTTTGTTGGTTTGTTTTTTTTCCCTCTATATTCTCCAGGGCAGTTACTCTTGCTTTAATGTTAATAAAAATGAAGCAGCAATCTTTAATACATTCTTGTTCCCCCCCCCCCCCATTTCCTATGACTACAGAATAACACATGTTTGCTGTAAAGAAACTATATCTGTTTCCAGCAGCTTCGTTGTCTTGCAGAGATCCTGATGATAAAAAGAATACATGAAAATTTAATGTGTTAAAATTTTCTATCTAGTGTATAATGTCATGGGATATAGAGCTGATAATCTTCCAACCATAAGAGTGAATGGCAGCAGATGCATATACAGTGGTAATCTTTACATACTCACACACTTATTTCTGTGTGTTCTGATCTCATTATATTCTTAAGAAGAAAAGTCTGTGTTTATTTCTCCACTGAGAAAAAATAATCTCTTGTGCAGCAGTTCTCGGGCTAACATGCTTATCCGTGGCACGCAGAGTGATAACTGGGCACTGGATCAGCGGAGGCACTGCAGGGTGACAGCCAAGGGGGTACATGCCCAGGTGCCCACAGAGATCCGATGCCAAGTGCCACATGCAACCAACTGTCAACAGTGGCTGCCTCCCATCACAAGCATCTTCAAAGTCATATTTTCTTCATTTCCCCGTAAGCAACCTCTAGCTATCGTAGGGGTGTGCTATAAATGGATTGGGGAGGTTCTCATTTCTAAAAGGGTGTGATCCCTGCTATTAAAAAGCATCTGAAAGTCTGGGCTAGCGACACTCAACTCCTTCCCACTCACAGTACTCACTCCTACTTCTGCCTCTCCAGCTACTTCTACTGTTTCCAGTTTTGTGGGCTCTTAGCACTTCAGAGTCTCAAGTCTGAAACTCTCCTTGGAGAGAGGAAAAATACTATTGCCTGCCTAGGCAACGATGTGGGGTTCAGGGAGATGAGCCACAGGTCCATCTGGAACTTCATGACAGAGATGAATGCCCATTTCCCTAAACCAGTTCCATGATCATGGGAACATCTTCCCTTTCCTCTTCTAAGCTGTTGTTCATAGATAGCCTCCCAGCCCCCATCACAGCCCAGCCTTTGCAGAGCTACCTAAAGCTTCATTCAGGAGCAATGGCATGCCAAGGTATTGGGTTAGAGGACCAACTTCCCCTCCTATCAGTTCATAGTTAGAAAGTCCAATTCAAAAACTCCTAGGGTAAGTGGTAAACATCATACCTAACTTCAGCCATCTCAAGATAGGCATCTAGTCTGAACTACCTCTCTAAGATTTCTCTGTTGTCACTGGAGAGGGAGATGCATCTCCAAAAGTGGATTTATCTCAATTTTCTGAGATAAGCACCTCCAGACGGTGTTTTATCTCTTTCCATTAACTACAGAGGGAACACAGACAACTAGCTTAGACTGGATGCTAGAAAGCTGAAATTAAGTCAAGTAAATCCCACCCATAGATAAGAAAAAAATACAGGTAGAAATAGTGGCGTTTCCAAGTAGCCAAAAATCAGGTACCTGCATGACAGTCAAATCACTGCCAGCCCACGAGTTTAAATAAAAACTCCAACACAGCATTTCTACAGCAGACTACAGTGACCTTAGAAAAATATCAGCATTTTAATAAACAAAAATAAACAATCACAAACTAAAGCATAATATATTATCTCAGTAGAGAAGCCTCTTAGGAGGCATCTACACAAAAATAAGAGCTTTTAAAGTTTTTTTTCCTCAAAGGACTTTGAAATTTTTCCTGTTCCTTCAATTTTTTAACAGCTCTTACATAGGGATGTTTATTCTGAAACTCCATCTCTTTTAGTGTGCAACATTGCAAGATTTTTGAGACACAATAAGGGAAGCTAGTGGAGAAAAATAAAACAAGCCAACCCACCCAAACAAACAAACAGCAACAACAAAAAACCCCACTACTCCGCCCTCCCACTCCACTGCTAGAAAGTTACAGTGGGAAGATGCTAAATCCACTATCAGTAGCAATATTTCAGGTTCAAAGGGCAAATAAGGAAAACTCTATGCTCATTATTGGAAAGAATCTCAGAACTTGTAACAGTCTTCTTACACCAACGCGTCTGATTTATGATTTTTCCTCATGCAACATTTCGAAAACAGTTTTATGGGTCCCAGAGGCTCCTTACAAAGCAGAGGCATGGATTATAACTTCTGACATAGATTATAACTTGTGACACACATTATAACTTCTTTCTGATGTATTGCTCATGGTTAAATTGCTCTTAGAGATTAGAGCTGATAAGATTCACTTTAAGATTTCTTTACAGCTACTCACATGCTGCTGAAAATGGTCCCCAAGAACAACAACCCACCTCCTTTGAAGTGTCTTCATAGATTATTTTTGCAATTATCCCAAGGTTTTAGTCCATACCCATCCTAAGAACTTCTGTCCTCTCTGCTCACTTCATTGTTTCTTCCTAATCCATCATGTCTGTCACATAAGCACTGATTTCTAAAAGATGTATTTAGCCTGATGCTGAAGCCATCAGAACAGGACTCCCTCAGGACTCCTACCACTCTTCCTAGCAGGGCTGGTGGTGGCCATTCGTGTTCAGACATCTTGGGAGTTCTTTACCTACACTGGCCTTTCTGAGTGAAAAGTGCAGGCTGGCATGGGTGCCCACAGTTTTATGGGAGTCCTAGCCCTAATAATATACAAATAAAATCATCAGTAAAGATACCAATAAAGATTAAGTGGGACAGAATGATGATAACCTGCCACAAAGAGCAAAGAGACACACAAGGATTAGGCTGTGTCCTCAGTGTGTACATGTGTCTGAGAAGGGCTGTCACAGCATGTTTTATCAATATATTTAGCAGATTGGTGAAAGGCATTCCCCCCATCCAAGGCACAGAGCATCACACAGCATGCCATGGAGGGGACAGTTTCCCCAGGAGGGAGAGATAGTCTCTTCACAGCAGTCATCCCTACAAATCAAATCTCTTCAGAAGGATTCCATTGGCCAAATTTGCGAGTAACAGGTAAAATGGAATATGCCAGACCTCTTTTGAGCTATGGATACCCCCTGACTGATGTGCAAATTAACACCAGGGTCTCTGCAGTGGCAGAATTTACACAGGAGGCAGCTGGAAGACTACACTACTACACCTTCAATGTCAGTTTTCCCCTGTACACACACACTCCTTTCTTCTGGCCCATTACAGCAAAATTACTCCATAGGCTTTTGCCTTTTTTTTTTTTTTTAAATAAAGCACTTTCAGGATCCATGCATCAACTTTAAGTGGTTACTCAGGCTTGATAGGTCAGCTGTGTAATAAAGTTAGAAAATTACACAAAGAGAATGACCTACAATCAGCTATAGCACAAGCTGCAGAAATCTATACTGTGCCCCTGACTGTGGCTCGTGCTACCTCTGCCACCTTCATTTTCACCTTGAAATGACCTGCATTGTTTCCAGTTCTTAATTACATCCTGGGATTCACATATCCTACAAAGCTTTTAATAGCTTATTTTTCTCTGATCTGAAGGCCACAGGTAGCCTCACAACTGGCTTCTGGTTCACCACAGCTAAAGGCACCTCCGTGAGTCACATCTTCAAATCTTACACGGGGCTGAACCTCATGTTTGGTTTGGTGTGGTGTGACAAACCACCCAAGCAGTAAAGCAAAAGAATACTTCATTACTTTGCCGAGCATGTTGCTGTGAGTATTACTGAGGCACCGATATTAAAACTACTATGAATAAATAAAGCCTTGCTGTTTATGCCATCCATCACTTACAAGCAAGAAAGAAGAGATGTTGCTTGTTACAGGGAGGACCATGCAATGATTGTCCCTCAGGGAGTTTCTGGAATTGCCCTTGAAACACCTGGTTCTTACCCTGCAATGAATGAGCTGCTGGTCAGAACCCAGCATGAAGGTTCCTACTTTCCTAAATATACATCTAAAAGCTTAACCGAGCATGTTCTCAACATCTGCTCTCTTATGGAAATCAACATAGAAATACTGCAGCATTCATTTCTGGAGAGTCTTTCTGTTCAGGTAGGGCTATAACTACTGTATCACAAAGACTTTATACGGATAGGGGACAAGTCAGTGAGTTCTTCAAAGGTGCACATACATACACGTACCATAGTCCCAACTCATTCAGAGGTTAGGTGTCTTGTTTTTAAAATTGCTTGAGGGAGAAAGGGCGAGATGCTGCTTATCTCTAGCTGGAGTAGAGATACCTGAAAACTGCTGTTTAAAATGAACAATGTGTTGCCACCAACAGCAGGTAATACAAGACGCGAGTGGCAAACTCTGGAAAGCACGATGATTGGGGAAATTCAGGCAAACTAAGAAAAAAAAAAAAAAAGGCAAACCATATTCCCTAAAAACCTGGTTTACATCCACTTCTGGTTCCAAGTCCCTTTGTATTAAGCAGGTCATAAAAGCATGCTGCAAAGCCATTTGAATTCCTTAGATGAGAAGTGCCAAAGCTTTCTCCAAGCTCAGAACCAGAGCTAGTCAGGAAACAGGAAATGTTTTGAATAACATTTTTGCAAGCCAGGGAGCTGAACATTACTATCCATTATTAAGACAGACATGAAACAATTTTTTTTTTTACCTATAAGATGAGCAGATTTTATTTACAGGATCATAGCTCTTGTTTCTTGTCCTGTGCCTAAAGATAAGTACTGACTACAACTAGTTTCAGATTAAATAAATTTTTAGTCCACTCTAGTCACTTCCCTTGGTAATGGAATTTTTTTCCTGGGTCCTCAAGCAGTCAGGAAACATGAGCTTTTTTCTCTTATTGTCACCTGAAAAAAGTTGAAAGGGCACAAAGCCAGGCTTTGCTCACTGCTTTTGGGCAGCAGCTCTGCCATCTTTATGGACTCTTCAGTCCTTTTGATTTCCTAAAACAATTTTACATTACAAAGATGTTACAGAAAGAATAATAGCATAGATAACACACCAAGAACTTTGTTAAGCCAGATACAGCAAGTGGTGCTCATTCACTTGCAGGTAGTCACACTGAGGATGGGAAGAACTTCCAAACCCCAGAGAGTCTCCTCAACAAGGACAACAAGAGAATACTACAAATACCTCCCTGGAAACAAATTCTTAATTCACAACAGCATTATACCTTTCAGTTATTTTGTAAGCCACACAGAAGAAAAGGTTTACAAGTAAAAGCAGAGTTCAAGGTGAAGGCCAAAAATGAAACAACTTTAGCAAATAAAGAATAGAATAGTAAATAAGATGTCTGCAGTTAGCTTTTTATCCTCATGTATTAGAGTCCTCACTGCAGAAATGGCACAAAAACTGTTCTGCAATGTATCCTGAGTTATTTAAAAATGAAAACAAGGAAGCCCAAAATGCCTCCCAGGAGCTGCTATGCAGAGAAACATTATCAAGCCAACCTTAAAAATGGCTTTTGTTTTTGTATTGGAACCTTCAGCTGAAGTTTGAAGGTGTAGCAACATGCAAAACCAAAAGAAATTATTCAGAAAAAGTAACTAACAGCTAAAACACATATCCACCCTATGGGTTGGGTTTAAATGTACAGGATTATGTAAATAAATGTTGAATAAATAAAAAAGCTCATCAGTGCAAATAATCTATGCTTAAAGTTATTTAAAAGAGCATAAGAAAAATGTTTCAATCCTCTAACAATGAGAATTCAGTAGCAATATATACAGGGGTGATGGTAAAACTCCATGATTTGTGGACAGTCCCTGCACACTGAAATGTTTGTATAAATATGTGTATAAATCAGTGCTTATAGAATCCTGGGCAGTTCATCAGTCTGAAGTCTTTTCTACAAAACGTGAAACCATGATAGAGACCCTAAACTAAGATGCAATAGTCTGTGAGCAGCAAAACTGAGAAAAACGTGGGTGTTCACATGTTCAGAACCTGTGCTTGTCCTCTATATTGTGGTATTTCTCATAAAACAGACAAAAGAAAAAAAAATAAAAAAACCCACATTTTACAAATGACGTTCCATGTTCAAAAGATGAGGGGGGTGGCCTTATCTTGGAAAGTAAAATGGAGGGGGGGAAAGCAGTAGCTAACACATCTACATTACCATATGGGCTTGAGAGATATTAGTTACAAGATAAGAATTCAACCCCATAAACAGGGAAAAATAATTGTAACAAGAGCTGAACAACTGCAACAAGAAACATAAAAAGCAATGTGGACAGCAAGAATGAGAATCCTAAATTAGCAGCAAGGTATTAGTTACCCAATGGCAAAATATTTTAATCAGATCAAGGATGTAAATATCAAAATCAGAAGTGATGAAACAGCTTCAGATATAGAAAGATATATTTCTTCATTGTCCCTGGATGCCAGATGTGTGTTTGTACTCTCACTGGGACCAAATGCACTGGACGAGGTGACGGCTTAGTTGATAAATGGGTTTGAGTTTTTCTGACCTGCTCCATTCAAATCCCCACTACAGCTGATCATAACTGTCAAGTAGACAAAAATAGTCTATCCAAGATGTGATGAGGAAGAGTGTCTTCAGTGAAGACAGCCAAATCTCCAAATTCTAGGCAATACTTTAATGACTATAAAGTAAATGAGAAAATTTAAAATGGTTAGCAATGTATGAGCTACCTCTACAGACTCATAACTGAGACATGCATATCCACAAAGAGAATATTTTCAAACAAGTACACAGAAGGGATAAAAAAATGGTTCTAAAGAAGCCCATGACAAAGCTCCCACTGACTTCACCAGAGTCAAGAGTATCAGTAACATATTTTGCAACTTTTGTTTCAGGAAGATAAAAAAAGGACTTGTTCAATCCTATTGTTCTTCAGGCTTCTTGCCTATATTTCATTGTCAGTGTTAAGCACAGATGCCTTCCCTGGCCATTGGAGGGCATGCCCACGAAGACAGGGTTTACATCACCTGTGGTCACCCACCTTCTCTCTTCCACCTCTGATCATGCCCTATTCACCTCCCTTCTTCTCCCAGAACCACTGCAGCTGACATGTAGGAAACTAAGATGCACAGTAGGTTTGCCATTTATATGTTGGCTCCTCCAGGCAGAACTACAATAGTTAGCAAGTCATACTTGGATGAAGAGATGTCCCATATAAAACTCCTGCAGAGTCAATTTAAAAAAAAAAAAAAAAGTAAAACAAAAACAAACAAAAACACCACACACACACACATCCCCCCCACAGCAACAACCAAAAAAACATAACACCATTCCCAAAGTGAGCATTTGCTCAAAGACAAACCTGGATCACTTAATACACAAAAGTTAAATATATATCAAATCATTATGTTTGAATCTCTCCAGCTCCACTCCCTAACAATATTTTTGCAGGAATTACATGACTCGTCCCTTCTGTCAGTTATGCTTAAAATACCATTCACTGAAGAGCACAAGAATGAACTGACTTTATAATAACAAAACAGTACAGCATCTTATATAAAATGTACATATATGATTTAAGGATAATTCTCCTAAGCTTCCCCATGATACATATGAAAACACAATAGCTCTTCAAGTTATGAAGTGTTTAGATGGTACTGAAAGAGGCAATCACATTCTGATCTCAAAAAAAGTGTGGCGATATTTGATTATCTGCATAAATCTGGCATATTCTTCCTGAGCTATGAAAGGATAAAACTTTCCCTCGTCCTCTAAAGCCTTTTTATTTTTAAATAGCACCTTAAGGGCTTTTGCATGCCCTTTCCTCCCCCTGCTTTGTGAAAGAACATAAGTATCCAAGCATTGCAGAGTTTAGAACATATGAATTATAGAGGATCTTCAAGTCTTCAGAGCAGCTGTTTTTAAATCACTTTTCTTAAATCATAAAAGATAGAATGAATTGAAGAATCATCAGAGCTTCAGGAAGGAGGTGGTTTTGATCCTGTAGGATGCATTTCAGGAAAGCACTTCAGAACCTTTGTAATTAATTTGGATTATTTACTTCCTGGGGGTGTTGGTCTATAGCAGGCTGATTATGAGCCAGCAGTGTGCCCAGGTGGCCAACAGCATCCTGGCTTCTATGAGAAGCAGCATGGTCAACAAGACCATGAGATTGTTGCCCTTGTACTCAACACTGGTTGAGTGCTCAAATACTACTCAAATAGTGGGTTGAAGGGCAACGATGCTGGTGAAGGGCCTAGAACACAAGTCTTATGAGGAGCAACTGAGGGAACTGGGGTTGCCTAGCCTGGAAAAAAAGGAGGTTGAGGGGAGACTTTATTGCTCTCTACAACTACCTGGAAGGAGGTTGTAGCGAGGAGCTATAAGGTAGCAATAAACCATACCATAGCCATGGCAACAGGGAGCCCACTCCAGCCTCAATAAGCCTTGTATTTCTTTACCAGACAGTTCTGCTATTTGAATAAACTACTAGTTTTCTTATCAAATTGAAAGAAGGATCTCCTGCCCCACAAGGAACTGTTGATAAGCTTGAGCGCCTTGAATGTGCAGAACAGAAAACTATCCAAAGCATACAAATGGATGTGCACAACCAAAAGCAACAGCAGGGATGGTCTTATAGCGTTAAAGATGTGTATCTCACTGTTTTGGACTTCAGCCTTTCTCTTGCCTAAGTCCCAAGATTTTAGCTTTAGCACTTCATTTGTAGCTTGCGAGGGAGGATATGTGGAACAGGCTCCTCTCCCCATAGCATGAACACAGAGGAAAAGGGGGGGTTTACTGCTTGCTTTTCCTTTGTCCTATAAAGGCAGAATGACATTTGTTGGCCTGTTATCATCAACGAACAAAATCCCAGGGGTCTTGAAAGCAACTTGAAGAACATTAGCATTGAGAACAGGTCAGGGGAGCTTTCTGGAGCACAGACTCAGAGAGAGCCGGCTGTTCTGTATGTATCTACATTTAGCCATTTTGCTCGACTTGTGATCTCAAATTCTGGGAGCCGATACATAATAAACCAAAGCAGCTGGAGAAAGCTCTTCCTGGATTATGCCCAAGTGGAGCAGTTGCATGAAGGATTTCAGCAGCTTCCAAGGAAGAAGTTCAAAGACATCAAGGCGTGTGACAACTCTGGCAAGCTGCTGCAGTCTCCTTAGTGGAAAATTATGTTGAATATGAACTGTTGGAAAAAGCATCTCTTTTTCTTAAATACAGAAGACAATACAATTTATACCAGTGAATTTAAGCATGCAATTACCTCAGAGAGGCTGAAACTCCCACTTACAAGATCTTAATTTCTCTGATATCTAATTATAAATCTCAATCATCTAGGTTTATAAGATAATATCAAGAATCTTTACACAAATTTGCTGCAAACGGGCAAACAGGCATAGTTCCACTGTAGCCAGGGTTACTAAACCAATGTGCAAATGCTCACTGGTTACAAAGGAAAAAAAAATATTTGCAGAAGCCCACGCTGGAAACTCTACAGACAAACAGGATCAAGCTCTCTTTTCAGCTACACAGCTGGATGGCACATAAAGTTTACTGACAGAAATACAATGACCGTGATTCATAGTGAGGTAACAAAGGCAGAATTTGGCCCATATATTTTTGTGTATATCATTAAGAAAAATTATTTGGCTATAAATATAGGAGAAAGTCTTTAAATAGGAAACATACAAAGGAAGTTTGTAGCATCATTAAATGAAGAAAAACAGATCTGCTGCAGATGCAAATCTGCAGCTTCACTGGAAAGCACAGAACTGTGCTAACTTATGGCAGTTGAAGATCTGGCTCTCAAAGCGAGGAGAAATCTCCGCAGCGTTCTTGGGGAGGATAATAATGGAGGAAATATTTACAAATGAACTTCCTTCTTCAGTGTGTTTTATGTACTAATTCTCCCAACACCCCTAAGGTAACAAAATCCCTGGTTACATTTCCAGTGGTGTCTCAACTTGAAAAATAAAAGGAAGAAGCTATCAGGCCTGACAAATATAAGAATGTATATACGGACACAAATTCCTTCTCCCTATTAATCAAGGTCAGTTATTTCCCACCTTTAAAAAGTCACACCTCCAATACCAGGCCTCCACTCAAATTACCTGTCCTTTCCTACATTTCCATCTTCTCCAGCAAGAGATGGCATTCATTGCGAGACTACCCTTCACACTTTTATCACAAATACTTTGTACTGACAGTAAGAAGAGCTCTTATCTCTTAAAGCAGATAAGATTAAGGATCCTTAAATTGCAGGGGGAATTTATTTTTAACTTTCCCCTGCCTGTCTTTCAAGAACTGCTAATACTCCATGGCAGTATTCCTTCTCAGAGAAGGCTCCTCCTCAGATCCTCTGAGTCATCTTGGCTCTGCCCCTGCTTTCCTCTTCCTCCCACCCTGCAAACCATCCTTGCATATGCAGCAAAGGCCAACGATGTGCCTGTTCTCCTGGGCAAAACTCCACACTTTACAAATCACTCTCCCTGTCACGGTTAAATGTCAAAAGCATTTTCATTTTTTCTAGCTTGGTGGACTTTTTCTTCCGTGCCTATTTCTAAGCTAAACCATAACCGCTGAAACTGAGGAAGATCAGGTTTCTTTAAAACAAAACACCAGGTGCCAGCAAGACATCACTTTCTTACAGAAAATAGTAGGTGGAATAGAAATACCACTAGACTAAAAATTTATGAACAAGCTCTTGAAATGCAAATCCAAAAGCTACTTTTGTATTACCTGCATTGCAAAGTATTCTTCTCACTTCAGCTGGTCATAACCAAAAAAGACAAACGTAGGATATTATTATACAATGCAGGATATTATTGTACAATGCTGGATTAATGGCTCAGTCATACAAAAACATCCTATATGTGCCTTAAGAAAACTCACAATGATGCAATGGTATAAACCCATAGAAAGGTTGTTATGAGATGCCTTATTTAATAGAAATAATTAACCTTACTTTTCCAGTTTTTGTTCCCCGAAGAGAATATTTTACTAATTCAAGATTAAGACTATAAATATTCAGCCTGCCTGGTCATGTCACCATCCTAAGACAAAAAAAAAATCATAATTAGCAGTACTAATTTCTTTTCCTAGAGGTGTTCACCCACTGTCACATTTTAGTAGTAACCAAAAAAAAGCAAAAACACATCTGAAGCACAACAAGAGTAAAATACAGCATGAAGTAATTAAAACTAGATTAAGTCATGTTTTGGTCTCTAAAATACTGAAAATACTATAAATACCTAGCATTTAAATGGCAATTAACACATATCTCAAAGGACTTGCAGGAATCACCATTATATCCAACTTACAGATACATAAACAGAAAGAATGTGAAGAGGGGATGGGCCAACGTGACCCAGCATTTTGGTAACAAAATCATGGCTTAAAAACAAACAGGTAAGAGAAAAATTAGAAGACTGCAGTCCGTATTATTAGAAGGAGGATTGCAACACCACCACAGTATTTCAGGTACAGGCACAGTAGTATCATTGAATCCATACATGGCTTATTTCCTACGTTACCATCTCTGACACATAAATCTCCTGGTAAGGATCCAGTTCTAGGGGACAATCTTTCAGACTTTGTCACTCCAGATGTTCATCTGGAAAGCAGATCTGCAGAAAAAGGCTTGGGGACATAGCGGACAAATTTACCAGGAGCCAGCAACACACCTTTGCAAAAAAACCCAACAGTATCCTGGACTGCATTAAGCAAAGTGTTGACAGCAAGTCGAGGGTGACGATCATTCCCCTCAGCTCAGTACCAGTGAGAAAGTGAGCTCAGCACATCTGGAATGATAACTACAGTTCTGGGCTCCCCAATACAACAGATAGATTTACAGGAACGAGTTCAGCAAAGGGCTAGTATTAAGGGAGTGGAGCACCCCTCATTTAAGAAGAGTTTGGGGGCTGAGGCTATTCCCCCTGGAGAAAAGACTGTTAGAGGGAGTGGGGGTAGATATGATCAGTCTGTGTAAATACCCAAAGAGATGAGTAAAGAAAACAGAGCCAGACTCTTCTCAGTAGTAGCCAGTGGAAAGGCAAGAAGCAATGGGCACGGTGAAATACAAGAAATTCCATCAAAACATAAGCAGTTCTGTTGTTTTTCTAACATAAGGATGATCAAACACTGGAATAGGTTTCCAGAGGGGCTATAAACTCTCCATCCTTGGAGATACTCAAAATCTGACTGGACACAGTCCCAAGCAACCTCTTTTAACTGGGTCTCCTTTCAGCATGGACACTGGACTAGAAAATCTTCAAGGTCCTTTCCAACCTCAGTCATTCTGTAATTTATGGTTTTCCTGCATCCCATGGACATTTGATAGTGGTTTTTTTGCTGTTGCCTCCCCAAAATGGCAAAAAAGTTCTTTGCTGTATCTTTATACAACCAGCTCCCTTCACCAGCAAGCATCACCTTGAATTTTAAAGAAAAGCAGAGGTCAACAGGACCTTGTTGCTCTCCTGTGGTTTACTGTTTGGGGGTTTTTGTGTGTTTTTTTTGTTTGTTTTTTTGTTTTTTTGGGGGGTTTTTTAATCAAGTTTCAAAATAAACCCTCTTAATAGCAAATGTTGTAACAATGCTGCTTGCTTTGCTCTCTAGAAGGTAAGCGACTGAAGAACTCAAACAGCTTTCCTTTGGGGTTGGAAGTACATTGGACTCAGTTGGGAAAGCTGGGTTCAGGAAGTGCCATTGAGACAATGAGAGAGTTAATTATCAGATTTCTGCACTGGTTGTGAAGACACGTGGCCTCTGCTTCCTTTTAAGCAAACTCTGCTTCTTAAACTTACCAGTCAAGTGGAGTATGGCAATGTCCCAGTATTTAGAAGTGAGTAATTAGCAGTGAATTTGCTATTTTGAAAACAAAAACAAAAACAAACAGAGAGAATGTTTCTGTTCTCACAAAAATAATGTGCAGAGGGTCCCAACAGCTTAAAATAAAATGGAGAAGACTCAAAGAAAACCTCCTCTGCTTTTGGGAGAAAGTGACTCATGGCACTGTCTCGGAGGATGCAGCTACCTCATGATGCTGTTTCTAGCTAGAGGGGGAAGTCACTGTTCTCTCCTCCTCAATTTTAGTTCCCACTTCCCAGGGGGGTGGGAGAGCAGAACTTTTTTGTTCCTTTTGCATAAGCCATGAGACAATGGAAGCTAGGGCAGCCAGAACAGCAAGGCCTTTGGAAAGAAGAATGAAGTGCCATTGTTTCTATCTCCAGTTACTTTAGCCTGCCCTCCACAACTCCATACCATAAAGGATTTGGGGTTTAGCTCATTACTTAACCCCTGACACATAACCCAAGTCATACATGGCCTAAGGAAAGATATAAAAAGGTATCTTGGTAGCAACAAAGCTCAATGCTTTGCAGAGATACCTGCATTAAACCCGCAAAAACTAGCTCACCATCAAGATCAGTGTGCTCACATCAGCATGGTGTTCTTCCAGGTCCAGAGATCCATGTTAACAGGCACACACTTCTTTCAGGCCCTCAGCAAATACCTGTGAGCAGTACAATCTAGACTTCTGCAGCTACATCAATGCATTTAAATGTCCTCCCTCTAATCATAATGTTATCCAAGAGATCACTGCAAAATAAGATCACATCTTTAAGCAAAAGAATATGGAATCCTGGTTTTATCAGCTTCCAAGGATTATTTTAAAATTTGAATTTCAGTTTACTCCTGTGAAACAGGTCTAAAAATAAGGGCCAGATCCTTAGCTCAAAATAGCTCCATGGACATCGGTACTTGCCCTTCATGACAAGATAAAAAGCAGTATTTACATAGGAGAAATAAAATAATACAGTTCCTGTCTGATCTTATAAGTATATTGTACTGGATTAAAGTTTATGGGTATGTCCAACTTCTGAAGGCAGAATTTTGTGTGGCCACGAAGGACAGTTTATTTGGAAGAGAAATTTAATAGAAAATGTCTTTTCTTGAGAAATTATGTGCCATAACATTTTTTTGTAATGGCTCATCCACTAAAGAAAGAATTTATGTCAGTTTAATTCCCTGAGTTAAAGGGAAGAAAAATGTAAATGATGCTGCAAAGGTAACTGGGCTACCAAGAAGCAGATGGTTTTAATTACCTATTTACAGGTTTGTTTATACTGGGAATTTGAAAGAGACACAGCTTAGAAACAATACTCATTGTGGGAACACTCTGTACATTTTAATTAAGTCAGATTTTAAATGGGAATAAAGAGAGATTATTGAATGTTACCCGAAGTCAAATTGACACTACAAAATTTTATGTGCCTTGCACACAAAGGTTTCGTTATACCAGATGCGTACAGAGATACACAAATCTGCACATGTTGAGCCTCAGCTTCAGTAGGGCTTCTCTAGTCTCCTCCTGCTCCAGTCCTGTGAAGCAGCCACAGCTGTGCGAGGCAGCGGCACTGCACCCAACAGTCGAGTTCACTGGGTCAAGCTTGCTTCTGGAACTCAGTAAAGTTTTCTTAGAGGTGAGCTTAACTCTCAGTGCTGGACTCCCACAGTCTAAGCCTGACCCTCCTTTCCCTGAGGATTCTTTCAGCATGTCAGAATTTGAAGCAGTGAAGTACCACCAGCTTCAACCAGGTGCTGAGCACCTGCTGACCTGGCTCAGCACTAATTTTGGATTAGATTATGGTGGCAATGTGTTGAGTTGATCTAGCAGCTCTCTGCTGCTAAAGTGGAAGGATGATCTCCAACCCAAAAGTGTTACTGGCTTCTCTTCCCCACACCCTGATGTTGTTGCCCCCCCATCTCCCATTATTTTTGTAGCTCCTCAGATCTCTTCCAGGGGCTAATGTGTGTCACTAACCTGACAGAAAACTAACTCGGCCAAAAGAAAAGAAAAAAAAAAATAGAAAGAAAATACAAATAGAAAGAAAATGCTTTTTGCAGTGTAGCAAGCTCTCATGAGGCCCAGGCACAGCAGGAGAGGGTAGGACCACCCACTTGCTAGAAGTGGCTGCAAGGGTAAAGCAGAGCAATGGCTGTGGAGCACCAAGGTCTCTCTCCAGCAGATGCAAAGCTGTCACACACAAAACCACAGCCTCAACATATTTTTTGCCAAAACAGTTTAAAGAAGTGCAAAACCCAATAGGGTTGCCTGGTGTATTGATGACAGCATCATTTCCTTCAGATCTTCTCTCCCCTTCATTCCTTCCCAAGCATTTTCATGGTTCAAACATGGGCACACAGTCAACAACAACCAAGTCTGTAGTAGCTAGTCAAACGGCACAACAGTGCTGGTCTTGTGCATGCTCTTTAGCATGCTAAATCCCAAGCAAAAAGGTGTTCACTTGGAGCACTTCTACCTATTTACTAGATCAGTCTAAAATTACACTTTAAATTAAGCTTGTTAATGGATGCCAGGCATTATCTACAACTCAGGGCAACAATGAGCACTTCTTTTTAAATAATCAAGATCAAATATAGAGTAGCATAAACACACTAATAAATCAAGTGAGCAAATTATATCTGCAAAGAAAATATGCATAAGGAAGGGCTATTCAGCTTCAGTGACTCAGTACAAACAAACCCCCGGGGCAAAGAATAATTACAGTATACTGTCTACAAATGACTAGAATAACCAAATCAAGCCAGAATTCAAATGTATCACAGTAGCTTTGAGGTACTTATAAGTCAGAAGGAGAGAAGACATATAGAAATATTTTGCATATGATACAAATCAAGAGCAGCAGAAGCACCACCTCTTTAACTCTCCTGGAAAAACTGAAAGTATACATAACGTCAGAGAAAATGGCCAAGATGAAATATACAAATGTAAATATATATATTTATACCTGTGTTATATGTATATATTTGAATCTCTGTGTATATTAAATAAAATATATAAATATACAAAGATAAACAGTCACCAGGAATTACCTGGGTAGTTTGTGGTATAACAAAATGCCCTGGGGGAATGACACCTGATGTGAAGTGGTTGTATCAGTCCTCAGAACAGTGGTGCAACACCAGAAATGGGCTTTAATAGCTCTTCAGGATTTTGCAAGTTTTGACTAGAAAATTTCTTTTTTCAAACTGCTGTATATTTTCAAAAGCTGTTATGTCAAAAAAAATTCAGTTGCTTCTTACTCAGCTGAGACCACAGTAAATGTAAGCTCATGGATACTAAGTTTTTCTGCCCTTGAAAACCTCTTTGGACAGTTCTGTGACTCGTCTCTTGGATTGCGTCTGTAAAGTCTTAGGGACCAGGAACACATTTGTTTCTTAACCGGGTACACTGTGTGGGTCTACTCACAGATCAGGCTATTACAAAAACACAGATGTTCCTGCACAGTCATATTTTCAGTTTAGATACCATTAACAGTCAACAAGACATCAGAAGTCACCTGAAAATTCTTCACAAATTAATTTTTTAATCCCATCCATAAAAGCAAGCAACCAAGGGGGTGGCGGGGAGTAACAAGCACTCAAAGCTCAGCACAGTATTTTTTCATGTTGTTGGTGAAAGCCATTTCAGCAACAAGCGGACTTCACTTTTTCTTTCTCCTGTAAAATTTTCAATGATCCAACTTGCTCATGTTGATGTGAAGGACTGCAGAAGGTGCAAAGACTCGAACAGAGTCCATTCTACATTGTTAAAAACATGCCATAATTCCATGGAAAACCATCAAACTGCAACAGTATGTGCCAGCTGGAGGCCTATTCTGTGTGAAAAAATCCTGGCCAAAAAGATGAAAGTGGCAGAATTCCCACTGCATTCAACAGGACTAGATGCTGTCCTTGAGAGTGTCTTCTATTTTTCATCTATGACAAGTTTCCAAGGTTTATCATTATCTTACTTCTAGATTCCAGGTACAGGTTTACTGTCATTTTATTTATAGACATTGGCTTTCTATTAATTTTTTAATATTTTTATCACCCCTGCTGCTATGATTTTTTGGCGTACTGACTACAGCCTTCTGGACTATGCTAATCTCTGACAAGGCTGAGACACAGACCTAACTAAAATTGTCTAGTACAGCCAACACTGTTCTTAAAATAGTTTCCCATTTTTTAAATCTATTTTTACTGGCTAGGGCAGGATTTAATCTTTCAATCATAAGGTTGTGCCTTAGACTTTATTTTAAAATGTGTTAGAAACTGTTTAAATATCTAACTTACTATGTTTATTTTCTGTTATGGGTTAGATAACTTCAAACCTATATAAAATTAGGAGACCCAAGTTAGTCTTCAGCAAGCAGAAATATCACATAACTTGCCTTTTCCAGAATAGTCTTATACTGAAAGTCTGATTACCATCATGCCGATGCATGGTTATACCTGGATGACATCCATGTTTTTAATGCACAGTCACCCAGCCTCTACTTTGCAATTTATTCTTCCCCACAAACCAGTGGCTCACAGTACCATATTTCATCTACCTTATGCTGCTAGAAGAAACAGAACAGGAGTTATAAAACAAATTATGCTGCTCAAAAGTTTCCTCTAGTTTCTCTTGGCTTTCTGTTCAGTTATGGGAACAGGTAAGAGTAAAGAAATGAAGGAACCCCCAATGGCCATATAGTCAATTTTAGTCTGGACATTCTAAAAAAACCCTTTCAATCCACAGGACAAGACCATGATAGAGCTTATGGGAGACTGCGATACCTGAGCCAGGGACCACATGGTTTAAATAAGGCCACAACATGACTGAGAGACATAAAACACATAATGCCTATCTAACATACCAAAAAAATAGCACTTGTATCCTGTGACCAGCAAATTACTAGGATAGCGGGAGTGTTTTGTACTGCAGACCTCCCAGAGATTAATCAAGATTTATTACAAGGAATTAAAATAAAAAACTGGCATATCAGAAGAAGTGCTACTTAACAGCTCTGCAGCGGCAGGTGGGGCAAGGAGGATGCACCAAAAACCTGCAGTTGCTTGACCCCTTCCCCACAGCCCCCAACCAGCACACAGGAAGCTGACTTTGCATGCTCAAACCAAGAAAAGGGCTGGTTTTATTCCATATCTCAGATTACCTAAGCCACAAGAGCTGGCAAGCCAAACAGCTGGCTGTTCCCAACTTCTCCACAGCACTCGTCAATGAAGTGACCCAGCTAAGGCACAGTTCCCTCAAGAAACACTTTTAATATTGGGATACCACATCATCTTGGCCCTTTGACTATAGAGTGCACTTCAGTTAAATTTCTTCTGAAGAGAGGACTACAGCAAGAGGAAAATTTGAGTCAGTATCTCATGGTTGGAAAAGAGATCTGATAACAAGGACTTGGGTATTCTACTCTCAGCTCTGCACTTGACTCCCCTGATAAGTCAGAAAGCTCAAATTTAAGATATGCAGAGGTTTCTTTTGCTGTGTAGCTACAGACAAGGCTCATTACTCTGAGCCCTACAGACATTAACCTCCTTTAGAGAAAGTTGTCCTTAACCAACTTGGGTTTCACTTCCTCTTCTAAGCTGGACATGGTAATGCCAGCCTGTATCAGAAGAGGAGCAGGAGTGGCTTGATTGTTTATTATTTCCTTTGAGATGTCAGAAGAAAATTATTACTTGAATATTAAAAATTTAGTATGAATCCTTTCTAACCTATTAGAAGTTGGAAATTAATTTTCCCTACAAGTGACCTATGGGTGAAGTTGCAAGACACTAGAAATATCTACACAAGTAATATGCAGGCAAACGGGTCTACAATTTTCACTATTTACTAAGGCTGTATCAATTTTTAAGTATATACTCATTAGCAAAACTCCTGCATTTCTAATATCTGACAAATACTGCCTCTAGCAGAACACTGTAACTGGGACCTACGATCAAAGCTATCAGCCTAGAGCATGTTAGAAACTACTAACAAAGTTAATGATTAGAAACAATACCAGATATTAAAACAGACTTTTAAATTAATAATTTGAATATCAAAAAGTCACTTACATGTAGTATATGCATGCCTCAAATACATCAGACCTAGAAAAAAGCATGAGTTCTAGTAGAGGGGAAGCTTTTTGCTGTGTCAGGACTGTGTGGAGCTGATTGTAATTTAGTATCTTCTTACAATAAAAGTTTTGGTTTACATAAAATTATTTTGGGTTTTGTGGGAGGGAAAAAAATCTGCATTGAACAGGCTTTTAGAGACTTTACTCATGGTTTCACAGGGAAGGGGTTTAACTTGAAGGACACAAGATTATCTCCCCTTGCGTTTTTCGTTTTCTTTTTATATTTGAAAGACAAGAGAAGAGGACACAGAGAAAACTTAAACCATATTGGCATAAAAGAGAAGAATACTTAAATAATTAAAATAATTTAATGGTTTCTCAAAAATTGTCAATGATATTGGCTCTCTTACTGGCAAGTTCCAACAGTACCCCAACAGCTGTTGGGTTGCAGCTCAGTCGGTGGGGCAGCTATGGCTAAAGGTGCCTGCAGGAAGCATGCAGAAATAGCTAGCAGTTTCCATTTCTCTTAAACTTGCTTGTGGAAGAGTAAGCTACTTCTAGAACATATATCAGCTCCTAAAATAGAGCAAATTTCTCACTTATTCAAAGCAAAATGAAAAAGTGATGTTCACATGTGTAAAATACCCAGTTTTACACTTTGAAAGTGTAAAGTATCACATATAACTAATACCACTTAACAGTACGTTACCTAAAAATGAAAGGGTAACTTATTTTTCCTGTATCTCTGTTAATCTTCTTTCATTGTTTCAGGATAACATACTGTTTGTTAAAAGGGATAGATTGTACGTATGGAAAACATAAATCCTTTATTTCATTATTAAACATAGACACATAAAATTTTGACATGCCGAAGAACTTTCTTCATGATAAACCAGTATTAGTGATACATTGGGTACAGGTTTTAGAAGCAAGCCTCCCAAGACCCATTTATCATACTACCTCCAAAAATTTCATATTCCCAGAATAACACAGTCATAATCATCTTCCCTAGAAAATTAGAACCTGATTTTTTTTTAGAAAACTGAATCTGGAATTGCAGCTTCCAGGCTCTCCCTCTTTTCCAGTTTCTACAGTCAGAGAAAGGTAGCAACCGTGCTTTGTAAAATAAAGAATTCTCTCTGATGCTTAAAGCAACTTTTCAGAAAACAACCTCCTCCCGAGAACACCCACTACATGCTTCCTCATTGGCTTTAATAAGAACATATTAAATGCAAAACTTGAGTTTTTTGAAATACACATTTTTGAAACCTTCTACTAGTCACTGTCAGAACTGTCAGTGCACCTAAATTGCCAGTCTTCAAGGTGCCTCAATGGAGACACCTCCAAGAAGTCAGCTTTAAGGGCAAGGATGTGTTTAATCGTCACTCCTCATCCAAAGGGAAAAAAAAAAATAAAATTGTTGGCCCAGGGTTCTATTAAGAGTAACCACCAGAAGCAGCTTTGCGCAATAGTAGCTGTGCACCAGTTTCTGCGTGAGAAAAGATGTCTTTCCGCTCCTGTGCGGGCAGGGGCTCCATCATTTCCCTGCTGTTGGAACACACCTTCAGTTACTTCTATCCGTAATTAAAGCTGACATATCTTACATGGGCCATTCACCTTTTATTCAACATGAACAGCCGGCAAAAAAAATCTGAAAGGTTCACAGGAAGGAAGCAGTTAAATGATAAAAATGTGAAATGTTATGCAGCAAGCTGTGTACAATTAACTAGAATTCAAATATACACCTTGTTCCAATCCAAGCCATTTATCAGATAAAAATAGTCTGCTAGAAGAATGTCATGATTAATGAGGTGAGACTCCAGCTAATTACTGTTTCCTCCAGAAGTAATTAGGTTGGCATTGCTAATCAAGATGAATGAACACTCTGACCCGCTTTTTTAAATGTAAAACTATGAGCTGCAACAGCAATAACATCATTTAGTTCAGGCAATGTAGTCTTTATTAGGCTTGTAGTTTGATTAAATTCTTTTGTTACACCAGGCTTTCCACACATGAACAGATGAATGCTGTGATGTTCAAAGAGTTTGTCACCCTTAATTAAAGACTGAAAAGGCTTGTTCAATTCACGGGGCAATACACAGGACAGCTCTAAATTGATAGCTTTTAAGTGGGAATAACTGAAGAAGTCATAGGGTTTGCCCATCTGCGAGAGGATCCCTCCTCCTTCCAGTTTCCCATCAGAGAGGATGGAAAATTACTATCAGATTTTTTTGTATTGATTCCATTAGGCAACATTCATTTCATCAAAGTACCTTTTCACACACCACTATACAGCTTTACTTGTATAGAGCAACCCAATTATAAATTAAGGGAAAGCAAGCCATAAAAAGTATGTTGAAAATATAAGCTAATTTATCACACTGTTCAACACCCTTTGCACAACTAACTGCTCCCCGAGCAGCCTGATCCCACATCATTTCAGCAGTTCGCATCATGACCACCTATGTTATTTCATACCGGGGGAGGTGGACAGCGTGAATGACAGAAATACAACAAGTTATAATGGAATTAACATATAGTAATTTCCCTTTTCACCTCTTCCTATTGCATCTACTGCTTCCTTATTTAAATGATTTTAGGTAAAAGCTAGAGCCAAATTCTCACCTGAGAATTTTAATTAAAAGCACAAGTTAGACTGGATCAGAATAATCACTCTTGTCCCACGATAGCTTTTTGGGATCTACTTACTATCTGCTTAGCAAAAAGCACTGCAGCCAAGAAGGAGATGGAGCTAGGGCCAAGAGCAGCAATGGGCACAGAGGGAAGGAGAGGGGACAGGTAGCACACAAGCCCTGTCCCTCTCCACGGCAAGGGGTACAGGTTTAATTTCAGCTGGTCAGCCAGGCCATCATACACCCCCTTAGCCTGGTAGAGAGCAGAAGGCTCTCCTTGTTGGGTCCCAGAGCAGGCCAGACCCTGCTCCTCTCAGTGAAGGGAGGACATCCTCAGGAGACTGCCAGGACAGAGTAGCACCACTGGTAACGGTCCTTTAAGACACAATAAGCTGCTGTTTACTTGGCCGCACAAAGACCCTGTTTACACTGCCGCATGACCCAACATTTCTCTCACGCACACTTGTCTAGCCAAAGGCTTACCCTGCCACCAGGAGGGGACCCTGTCTCATCCCACTCAGTGGACAAGGAGGGAGGTGAATCTGTGATCCCCTGGCTGAGGCTGTCCCTGCTCTGCAGGGCTGCCGGGGCAGCAGAGCCACAGCCGTGACTCCAAGGAACAATAACAAAACAACCGATTGGATCTCCCTAATAAGGCAATCAATAAACAGTACAGATAAAGGTGTTATTTTCGTAGACGATTATTTAACGGCGCAACTAAATTTTGAGGAAAAGGAAGAAAAAGTTGGAAAAAAAGTGAGAGAGTGAGGAAGAGAGTAAGATAAAAGGTTCTCACCACCTGTGATCGGTCCAAGTCTTCAGTTCTTGGGTGGTAGGTGCACACCCATCAATATTTTTCTGTCCCTTTATACTCTTTAGATAGCTGTGTGGCATTCTCAACTTCCACAGGAAGTGGCATTGATTTGCATTTGCCCCCTGAGCTCACCCGGCTCCCACCTCCCCCCATGGCGAAGTTAGCTTTCACTAAAGAAAAAACAGAATCCTAAAGCTTATCTCTTCCTTTTGCTAAAGCATATCTGCAAAGAGCCAAAGGGGGAGAACAGAGACATTGTGAGCAATCAACACATCTCCCCTCCAGACAGATCTTATCACTACACAAGGTTTGAGGCATACAATAGCCGGGCTCTTACAGACCCGGCACAGAAGCTCCCCGGCCAAGCCTTACTCTGTGACCTAAGAGTACACACCAGGAAAGTCCCCCGAACTGAGCAACCTCAGGCCAATCAGTGTTGGCAAAGAAGGCACGGACGTGCATCAGGTGAAAGCCAAAGCTTCACGCCCAAGCTCAGCACCCACAAACACTAAGCAAATAGAAGGAGGACATTTGCCTCCCTCATTAGAGCTCCACTCAGCCACCACCCACAGACAAAACACCCCACCCCAGCATGCAGCTGTTGCTTGCTGCAGCTCACACCTCTACCACAACATTTAGTAGGACCACAGCAGCCCCCATGAGCCACATCCCAAGAAGAACAGACAGACAGACATAAGCCCCCTGAAAGAGTTCAGGCTCCTGGGCTTTGCCACCCCCCATGCCCTGCTGGCACAGGGCTTCACAGCACCTTCTGCCTCTCCAGCTTGCTGATATTTAAGAATTTAACAAAAACCCTTACCTAGAGGGTGGGAAGAGCATCTCTTTCCTTCCTCTGCCATCTGGCTGAGATTTCCTCTCACTAAATTGCAAAATCCTATATTTAACCTCTTCTGCCTAATGATACTGCACCACCAGGCACTGATTGACATAAGGCTACTTCTCCTCCCTGGCACCTAGACCAGGCCAGTCTGGCCTTGCATATCACCACCTCTAGGAACAGAACAACAGCCAAGCCCTCACAGGTGCCAAGGATCACCCTAAAGAGCCATGCATGAACTTTTCTGAGGGAGGATCCAGGTGGAAACCCTAAGAGAGCTGATTTGTGGGGTGGTGCGCAGGTGGCTACACCATAACCTCGATCAAACCTGCCCTTCCTAACTGCTCTCTGACCTGGCCTGTAACTGTCCTCACCTTGCACCTCCAGACCTGCTCAGCATCAATACCTCAAGCTCTCCCCCGGCCCAGAAGCTGCATGCATGCCTCTGCCCTGCCACCTATGTGTCAGGCTCTGAGCCCTGCAAGTGTGTGTCTGTGGTGTCAGTGGATTTAGCTTCTAATTTATGTTTTTTTGTTTTTTTTTTTTTTGTTCTCTTTTTCTGGAAAGTGAGGGTGTTGGTTTTTTGGTTTTTTTTTTTAGAGTCAAGGCTTTCTTGAGCTGAAGCCAAGATGGTGGCACTGCCATCCAACAGCTTTGACTCATTTTTGTTTTGCTTACTGAATCAACTTAGTGGTTATCGATTCCTGCGATGATGGATTTGCTACAAAACAAGGAAAGGCGGCACGCTTATTGTTCCTAAATATCCTGCTTCTGCTCCCTAGAGTCATTCTTCAGGGCTCTAGATAGGGCATGGTAGCTGTGTTCAGGTTCACCTGCTGACTTACAGCGCATGGTGCTAATCGCAGGGCACATCACTTGCCTCACCTTCAGGGTAAATCTGCCACATCTCCCTTTTACTGCTTGAACAAGAAAGTATACAGTGTAAAAAGTTATTTTAAAAAGATTTAAAACCAGTAAAAGACAAAGGCCTAGTTTCTCATAAAGGCAGAGCTCTGTTTTCTCACAACCCAGGGAGAGGTGAGAAAGGACAGACCTTGGGTACAATGATCTGTGCTGACCTGAGTAAGCATGCCAAGCTTTTCTTTATTAATGCAGTTGGTTCACGCATCCCTGGGTTGCCGATGACTCCCTTAACTGTGTAGCTCTTAAAAGCAAAGCATGGCATTTCTGAGCTGTTACATCCAACTGAAGCAACTCTAGTGATTTACTTGTGAAAGGTTTATTAACATACACAAGTCATAGTTGCTCCTTCAGTTTTATCAACACAAACTCTTAATTCCTGTTGCGAAGACATTGGTTGACTGAGCTGAATTAAAACAAGGGTGCGCTATAGAAGCAAGGGATTTCTAAAATCCCTTTCTCTGGTCACAGCTGTGCCACTAGGGGTGGTTCCCTTTCTCTTCATGTGCTATTTCCATGCATTCTTGTTGGCTGAGCATGCTCCAAGGTTGTTCAAATGGTCCAAATCCACAGAGCACAGGCAGCAGCTCTAGTGTTGCTTGAACATGTTCACTTCCATCTCTCAGCCTGCTGCCACTAGCAGTGTAGGCGTTGAATCAGTCTTATTCCTTGGACTCCTTCAGATGCATCACTCTAGCTGCTGCACTGAAGAACAGTCTAGTATATAGGGACTGCTGGAATGTTTCTGTCCCTTCCTTACATACAGTTTCCGACCATTCTCACAGTGTGCTGTGATGTCCCCTCAAAAGTCTGCCAGAAAAAAAAAACAAACCTGTTTAGGCATGGGGTGTTGCAGTTGAACTCTCATTTTGTTTAGGATATATGACATCTGATTGACTAGGGTTTTTTTATTATTAAGTAATTTTTGTATTAGTAGAACTACAAACATCTTAGCTCTTAGCTACCAAAGACTGACCTCTACTCTAGCAGTGTAAGCAAAATTATTCTTAGTTCCCTTTTTTTTTTCTGATAATAGGACCCAAGGGAAGCTTAAGAAATACTGAGAGAATCAAAATATTGGATGGCTAAATGAAAAACTCAAGTGAAAAAATGCAAGTGAAGTAAGAAGCAATAATAAGCCCATGAGGTCACTGATGATGTCCAGACCACATGGGGATGCAGGGAACTTACAGTTATTCACATCGCCAATATCACCCCCCATGGAGAAAGGTAGGTGGAGTCCAGATCTCATCAATGAGGTCATTTCCTTTCTAATCCCACATTCTTCGTACTTTTGGAGCATGACCACTGTGATTTTAGCAGGAACTCAGCTCAGCCCTGCCAGCAAAGGAGCAAAGAGTGTCAGGAATTTCCAGACCGCTCATGGTTCCAATGCCCCCTCCCCCACAGCTGATGTTGTTTATAAGTCCCTGGACCTTCTCTGCTTAAAGAGAAATTTAGATCCACCTACTATCTGCTCATTTTGTGCTGTTGATGTACTGCAGGTCTGAACTTGGCCGGCCTGGGAACCTGACCCACAAACACCAGTGCATACACTGGTAGCACCTGGTTGGAGTGGGTTAGGTGTCTCTGATTGCCTAAAGTAGATTAGTCACGTTTCTCAGACCCAAAGTGTATTAATGTGAAATGGAGAAATATTTGTGCAGTGTTCTGGGATGTCCTCAGTTCACTGCCCTCCTATTAGACAAAGTAGAAAGTATGGTGGTTATTAGACATCTTGCATTGCATTCCATCTGGTTTGGACAGTAGAGTTCAGAAGGAGCTATTTTTCCTGCCTGTTCTGCATTAATCATCTGGAAGATTTTGTCCCCTTTCATAGGTGAGGAAGACCAGCTTTTAATATAGGCATCAGAGCTGGGTATACAAAGGTAGACGGAAGGAATAAAGTCCACTTCTGTGCAGGCTTTTTGGTGCTTTTTTCCTTCCAGCAGTTTTCCAGCAATGCTCCAGAACTTGTCAGATTTGTGAAAAGCACAACTTGGATCTCCTTAAAGCTGTTCTTGCACTTTTCAGAGCCCCTCGTCTATTGTGCTGTTGCAGCTATGGGTGAGAGAGCGTGGGCACAAAACCAGGCTTGTCTGCTGTATGTTTCCTTCAGCTATTTTTTTTTTTCCTTAAGAAAAGCTAATTCAGGTTTTGCAATTCTTGATATGAGTTTTTTTAGTTCCTGAAAGAATAAAATGGAAAAGTCACTGATGATTTGTTCTTTCACTGTATTTCAGTGCCAATGCACCATTTAACATCGTAGCAGCCATCAATACCCACTCATCCACTATCCTGCAGCTTTTCCCTGTCATTCACTGTGTCATTTAGAAAGTGATAAAAATCCCAGCTTAGAGCAGGATATTTGCTTTTGTGGTTCCCTACTTCCAGCAACCTTTTAAAGCACTGAACAAAATTAGCAACAAATTACTCGATGAATACCAAGCCCTTTTGTTATAGTGTTCTGAGAGTTTGCCACACTGTCAGATTTCAATTAAATTTAAGAAAAATTAAGCTGCTTTATGTGGCTGTTTGCTTAGACAGTGAAGTAATTATATATAATAAGGAGATCTGTTTAACAATTGCTCCTAGTCATGGCAACGTTTCACTGTTACTGTGCTTAACATGAAGACAGACTGTTATATTGTTTTTGGAATGTGGGAAACCAGCAATAGCAGAGGCACACCATGAGCGTAACACAGAGTAAGATTTTTAACATTACCAGCTGCAGTGAATCAATTATTACAAGTCTTTTGTTCCTTTAGGGGGCTGGTGTTGCATATGGGTTAAAAAAGTGTAAAATCCCCAGTAACCTGTACACTGTGCTTTCAGGAGTAGGCATGCAGCAAAAGTACCATTCAGTCTTAAGTTTCTGTTGATCAAAAGAAACCCATTTCTGTGGGTGCTGTTTTCTTCTTTTTTTTCTTTTTAAAAGTAAAGGAGGACACAACATAAAATAGTCATTGTCCTCTCCCTATGTCCCAATGAGATGTGATGTTAGGTAGTAAGAACAGACATCCTGGAAGAGATGTCTTCATCACCAAGTCCAGGCCCAGCAGTGACCCAGTGGCTTTCCTTCAGCCCTGTGCCATGCACTACAATGTACTACTGTGATTTTACACTGCAAGTGATTCTGTGTATTTGGGAAGACTAATGGATACTGAGAGTTTGAACATAATCTTTCACAAGTGGGAACAAAGACTTTTGCTCCCTCTGCCCAAGCAGCCCCAAGGGTGCACAGAGCCCTATCTATGCTGAGCAGAGGAGTCTGTGGGGCTTTTTACCCTGGAGGATGGAAAAAGGAATCTTAAAAATAGGGCAGCTTTTTCCTCTGTTGGTAAAGTGTCTTGTGCAGGGTTGGAAGAAAGCAGCTCTCTTCGGGTATTCTTCTTCATGGTAGTGTGGCATTTTGAAATCAGAGAAGCAACTGGAAAAGAAAATATCAATAGTTCAGTTCTTTGTGAGACTGAGGTTTGAATGTTGGCTAAGCTTAAGTAGCCTGTCAGGGAATGTAAATCAGCTTGTGCCGTGAATGGGAAACAACTCAGGCCTAAGCAAATACAAAACAAACACTCATGATTTTTCGAAGGGGTCAATACAGAAGTCTGTGAAAGAATCTTACTAGAGCAGGAGGAGAGATGGGAGGGTGGAAGCAGCAGGGAGGCACACACAAGAACTCGTTTGGTACACAAGGGGTTTTAAGAAACATTTGAGAATCATTTCAAAACTAAGGGTGAAAACGGAGTGGAAACTTCTTGTAGGGCAGCAGTATCCAAGTTGAGCTCCCAAACATCTCAAGTGCATCTCCCACGCTGGGACTGTGACACAA
Source organism: Chloroceryle amazona (assembly GCA_027560015.1). Lineage (NCBI taxonomy): Eukaryota > Metazoa > Chordata > Aves > Coraciiformes > Cerylidae > Chloroceryle > Chloroceryle amazona. The sequence goes on from JANHFX010009006.1 coordinate 59,370, forward strand.
GCCAGCAGCACAACTATTTGGCACAGTCAGCATCCTGGAAATCCAAAGGTCCATCTGTGGGAGAAAGTTATTGGGTGAGTAGGTGATAAGGTAGCCAGGAAAAGCACATAAACACCAAGAAAAGCAAAGAACTGCACTCAGGCATGTAGTCACTAATTATCTCTGAGGAAAGAACTTGGCATCACTGCAGGTAGTGACATAGGAACGTCAAGCCTGAGCTTCATGATGATCAAAAAGGCAAATAGGACACTGGGAACCACGAGGGAAGGAAGAACAAACTGAACAGAGAGTCGCACATTGTGCCCACGTCTGCTTCAAATCCCTGTTGTTCCTCTCAAGAATTACATAAAGGATATAGAAATGATAGAGCAACAGCCATGATCACAGTTACAGAGCAGCATCTGTGCAGGGAATAGACAGGTACCCTTGGACTCTCCAGCCTGGAGAGAACTCGGCCTTCAAAATGCTGGTGGCTGCAGTGAAGGGCAGGAAGGGAAGATTCATGGCTGCTTCTTAGAATCTAAGACCTAAGAACACAAAATGAATTATCTTGCAACAGAAATGGAATGAGCAGAGGAAGCACTTTTCCATGTGGCACATAATTAAGCTTGAGTACAGATAAATCTGTAAGCCAAAAGTATAAATTGGTTTTAAACTATTTGACAAACTCGTGGAGGAAAATCTATCACTGGCTGTTGAACACACAGCCACAAGTCTCCAGCTCAGTCTCTGAGCAACAGGGGAGGGGGAAGTTTCATGACACATTAGACCCCTTCCTGCATTCCTTTTTTATATTTTCACAGCGGGCAGAAAGCATCATCTGGTCTGACACCATGCTGCTACCCCAGTCTTCCTAAATTAGCCTGCCATCACTGGACAGCCCTAAGACTCAGCTGTATGGCTGCCTGTACCTCACCAGAGCTGTTGGCAAAAATCTTTTATCTCCTGTTTGCAACTTACTCCCCCAACAACCTCTCCCCATTGCTCTTTAGGATACGCTCTCTGCCTTTTACATCTCAGCTATACAAAGAATTCTGTAAGTATTTCATGAGTATAGTTGCTCACACTGTTACAGGGAACGGCAAACAAGAAATTACCGTGGAAATAAGAGGTGCTTAGCAATAATTAAAAAAAATTAAAATCCCTGTTGAAAACTCTGACTCATGGTGGAAGCAACACAAGGGAGAATACAGGAAAAATCAGGTTGATTGATCCCGTGAAAGTAGTTACAGGAAGTTCAAGAGTAAAGGCTACAGGGAATGTGTCTACCAGAGCAAAGGAACCAGGGAGATTGATCAAACATCACTGAGTGGGTTGCACTGCTTAGGACCCGAGTCCAAAGAAAAGGCATCAGAGCAGAGCTGATGGTTACTCAGAATGAACAGACCAAAAGAAATTCTGGTGGTTTTATATGTTTTTAGAAATAAATTATAGTTGTTCTGAAGTCTCCAAATCAATTGTTTAATTTCAGTGTGTCAAGCTGATCTTGAACGGCATTCTGAAACAGATTGAAAGGTTTGGTTCTTACCTTCTTCAGCACAGTGTCTCCATGAGAGTGGTTCAGAAGCCCTGTGCCTCCATTTTTCACATGGAATTTACCTTCTGGCCTGGTCACAGGAAAGTATTCATTATGTTGTGGGACGTAGTCCTTAGGGAGCCTTGCTCATAGAACAGAACAGAGCCCCAATGCCTCAGTAAAACAGCATGCTGAAAAACAAATGTAATTTAGTGTTTTATACAGGATGAAAATTAAATGTTCTTTTTAATGGTATTCATTAAGTACTTCTACTTGGACCAAATTAGCTAAAACCATATTTTGGGTTTTTTTCAATCTCTTTTGCAACATTCATATTTTCCCAATTTTTTAAGGTTGTATTTTGCATCAGAAAATATTTTTTCAGAAAATTTGCGGTAAGTTTTAATCATCTGACTTAGGGAGTTAACTTTTAACTCAACAATCTGAATAAATATTTTTTTGCCAAAGACATCTAAAGGACTTTTTAAAAATAATAACTCGCTCCACACTGAAACAATCTAGCACAGACCTTCATAGCTCAGAAGAATAAAATCTATTGAAAAACATAGTAACCAAGGAGGAGGGGCTGCATGGTGGATGTCTGCTGCAGATCTACTGTTGATATTGTGACACTGGTCAAAAAGCCACTGAGGTGGCTGCAGTCAAACTCAGAGAGGAAATGGACTTGGGGAAAAAAAGCTTATGTGACAGCAACTATTAGTTAACGCCTAGCACAAGTTACTATGAAAAGACATCAGACCATTATATTTCTGGTTGTGTTTGCATATAACTTGCAACCACAATGAAAGATGCAAAGGAATAATTAGGAAGGTGGGGGAAACCTCAGCTGGTCCAAGGGATCAGAATGCAAGCTTGCTGTCAACCTTGAGCAGATAACCCTGTACCCTTGAAGAGGCCAACAAGTCTTGAGAAGAGCCGAGTAAGCAAGATTAAGGAACTGACAGACTGCAAGCAGAGAAAGCTTATCAAGGCTACAACAGTCATCCAGTCATGAACTATTGGTCTTTGTTTGACCCAATCATATATGGACACAGACTCTTGGGAAAGATATAAAAAGACTTGTTAAAACAATAAAGAGGGCTTTTTGCTCACAATTCGGGTTATGTCGTGTCCATCTCAACAGCGACAGGAAGGGACCTTGCTGTGCAGCTTGCTATACATACATAAGCTCAGCCTGCCCTGGATATTTCCACTTAAAAGATGTGCAGATGACAGGTAAGAAATGTAAATAAGCCACATGAGCAAATTAATACATTGGAGTATTACCCCAGCACAGTCTTTCTACATGCGGTTCAAGCCACTGCAGGACACAAACCATTATTAGATTACATGCAGATTAGAATAAAAGATTAGTTTGAAAAGTGCATTCATAGTCACATCCTAAATGAGGAGGAAATAGAGATTCTTGTCTAAATATTGTAGACATTTAGGGATAGCAGCCAGGCTTTAGTCCTATTTTCACCTAGAATGTGTTGAACTCATTTCCTCCTTGAACAAGCTTTAGCAGTGTGAAAATCCTAACTCCAGACAAGTCTTCATGGAGAGGAGGAAAAAACACAGCGTTCTCCTCCAGAGTGCAGAGCTGTTCACTCAAAAGCAGAAGTCTCTTAGGAAAAAAACAAAACCCAATCAACCAACCATAAAACCCACCTCATTTATTTGATTGTAACAACCTTTTAAAAAAAAAAAAAATCTATAATCACCTATGGCTGAAGAGCTTGTATGGAAAATTCCAGTCCAAGTGGTGAAAGTTTGAGAGAGTTAGACTTCTGAAACAAGGGGATTGTAGAGGACAACAGGTTTTCAACCCTACCTCAGGCAGATGCAATTGGATCTTCTCATTCAAGGGTGCCAAACCCATTTTCTCTGGTGGATACCTTCTGCTTTTAAACTGCCCAGAGACCTTAGGGAGGATCTGATAGAGGTTTTGTTTAGGATTAATTTTATATTGCTGTTTCATAATTCTTTGCTCTCCTAGTACAGGCTCATCAGGCTTCAAGGCAGCAGAAGCACTGTTTCTAAAAATACAACTGATAGATAGCAGTGGCCACCACAAGCTGCCTGTTGGGTCTTCTCTGTTGAATGGAATAGTATTACAGCCACCCATGAAGGCCTCACTATAAAACAGCATCCTCTTTAGATGCTTTTCATGAGTAAAAGAAGAAAATGGTATCTACATGCTCATGTTCTAGTGAGGATAAAGCATAAACTGAGTAACATACACAAATTTCCTCCATGTAATGCTTCCAGATGTGCAACCAGCAAGCCAACATCAACTTCTTTTCTTCAGTATCTCTTGTTACCTGAGTGGCTTGTTTTGTCTAGGTTGGACTTTTAAAATTTTTCTTTTGCTCTTTAATTTTTAAACATAAATTTTTAAAATTTATGTTTGGCATTGCTTTATGAGACACAAACTAAGCAGGAAATATTGCAAGGTATCTGTTTCTGTAAAATGTAGCTTGAAAAGCAGAGCTTGTGTCCTCTTCAGATAGAGAAGCTACTTGAAAAACTCAAAAGTAGTTGAGTAGAGAATTCTGGGTACAAACTTCATTTGATCAAAGCAATGAAATACTCTCAGTTGACATTTTATTGAACCTGAAACTAGAAAAATACCTCCAGACAGGACATAAAATATCTACCAGAAAAATAAAAAAAATAACGAAAAATAAATTGTGACAGTTTTATAGAGACCAATTATCTCATGGTTGTACCTACAAAGTGGTGGACAAGAGGCTGGAGAGCAGCCCTGTGGAAAGAGATCAGGGGGGGTTGGGTTGATGGCAAGTCAAATATGAGTCAACAGTGTGTCCTGGCAACCAAAAAGGCCAATTGTATCCTGGGGTGCAGCAAGCATAGCTGGCCAGTCAAGGGAAATGATTGTCCTACTTCATGCCACACTGGTGTGGCCCTGCCTCAAGTACTGTGTGTAGTTTTGGGCATCTCCATATAAGAAGGATATCAAACTATTAGAGTGTTTCTGGAGGAGGGCAACTGAGATGGTAAAAGGCCTCAAGGGCAAGACTTATAAGGAGTTGCTGATGTCACTTGGCTTGTTCAGCTTGGAGAAGAGGAGGCTGAGGGGTGATCTCATCACAGCTACATTGCAGTTTAGAGCTCCCTTAAGAGGGGCAGCAAAGGTGGAGGTAGCCCTGCTAGGTGGACTTGATCTTTATGGGTCCCTTCCAACTTGAGATTATTCTATAGTTCTATTTGCATAACATGCACAGTATGCATTCTATAGTATACATAAAAGTATACATATACTACTTTTTACATACACTCATACTATTTTTTTTCCACATATGTACCTCACATGAACATTTTAGCAAAATGTTTTTCACCTTTGTCTTTTCTATAATTCATACTAAAAGACTATTTCTCTTCTATAAAGCAATCAAAGAAATAGCATTGTCTATTTATAAACTGCTTTTTGTCAGTAAGCTCAGGCATACTGCTACTATCCCTCGAGACATTATCTTAAACAAAAAGGAGCAAGAATTTAGGCACCTTTCTCAACCTGAATCAAACTCCAATCATTTATCCTGTCCTATCAATGTTCACTACTGCCCAAGTGCTGTCGGCAAACCCTCTTCCTTCTGCATCACTAGCATTTAAGGTTCTTCAAGTAAAATTATGTTCTCCATTAAAAATGTGTTTTATTGAATTTGCATGGGAGAAATAGAATAAAGGTCAGTAAAATTCTCTTCCTGATGCATAAGAGCGTCTTGGTCAGTCATTTCTACTATTTATTTGCAGTGTTAATGAAAGAAAAAGCAATAATTTTTTTGTCAAAATATGGCTCAGAGCAAGAGACAGAAGATCTACTGATTGGGAAATGGGATTTTTGTAATTTAATTAAGTAGTTACTTAAGGAATTAAAATGGCACTTTAAATTTAAGCATCTAAACCTGCAAGAAATTTAGGAATGCTGTGTTTGTATTTCAAAAGTAACCTGGGTTAGGATTATTTCTTCTTAAGAGGTGACATCTCTGTTTACAGATGGAGAAAGGACTCTGAGTTCTAGCAAGATTAGTCATTGCCAGTAATATCACCACTGCACAGTAAGGAAAGTATATTTTTGGGTATAATGTTACTTCCTGCTACATGGGGACTGCAGTTGCATAGATGCAGTAAAAGATTTCATTTTCTTTATGAAAACTGATGACAGAGAAGGCAATCTTGTTTCAACATTCTTACATTTTCTCTTGCCCATAATCTCAAACCATAAATGTTTGGACATGTACAAACTGAAACACTGAAGCTGAAAATAGCATGTGTCATTTTTTTAGCCAAATATTTCACCAGCTTGGATACTTAATGGCTATTAATACAGAGTTTGAAAGTTTAGCTGTACTTTGGAAAGAAATTGCTTTTATAAAAAAAAAAAGGCAATTTCTTAAGAAAATATTTTTTTGTTCAGAAAACCAAAACAGTATCAGATTTAAGCCTTTGTGCTTGATACAGAATTAAAACCAGACATTTCTCCTAACAATGTCCATTACATCAATTTTTCCATTTTGACCAAGAAATTGTTTTTTCTCCACACTAGGTGGAGGAGAAATTTTAAGACTCATTTTTGGTTTTGTTTTGTTTTTTTTCATTGTGTGTTTGGTTGGTTTGGTTTTGGTATGTTTGTTTGTTTTTTTCTGTGGGTTTGTTTGGGTTTTTTTAATTAGCTCTATTATAATATCTTACTTTTTATATTATGCCCACCTTGGACTGGGGCTACAGTGCTCCCAGCTGCTGTCAGCCCATCAGGTTTAGGCACTTGCCTACCAGTTGCTGGGAACTAAAAGGCTTGACTCAAAGCTTATTTACAACTCACTGGTTTTAACGCAATCTCTCTTCCACCACCACTTGATAAAAGTGATTGCTTCCTTCACACATTTATTAGGGAGCAGATGCCTTCAGCTCCTCTGCACGAACAAAATTTCCACTCAATTCCTAACATCACTCAGTCATTTAAAATGCCATTTACTCCAAAATGGTAGGTACTGGGCTGCCTCCCACCCCTCCCCATGCTTTTCCCATGTGTAGAAAGCCAGCTATTCCACGAGAGACTTAACCTGACTTTTTTCAAGCCATCCCTTGCAAAGCTTCATTGCAGTAGAAGAAAAGGCAGCTGGGGCTCATTGGGCATCAACCATACCAGGGAGGCTGTGGGGTGGCTGCCTGCCAGCACTGGCTGTGTGGGGACAGATTCAGATGCAGATGCCACCGCCCTACAAGGACCCAACAATGGGATCATTCACTTGTACTCAGGAACGCTGTGGTGGGGACCGAAGGAGAGGAGTCAAAGAGAAAAGACAGTGGGAAAGAGAGTTGAAATGAAGAACCTATACACAAGCCAGAAACTGCAGGAAAAGGCAGGATTGTGCCTGACAATCTATTTTTAAATTAGCTGAAGAATCTTGTATGATGTTGGTGTAAGAAAATGGTGCCAGTTCATGTGAAACCAGTTGTGGGATGCGGTGCAAAGCCCCATTTTTTGCTTCTGCTCATCTGTTCTGCTCAGAATACCAACAAGCAGTGCTGGTCAGGGCTCCAGCTACTGCAAGGAGCCCAAACTGCAAGGAGCCCAAACTGACAGGTATTGGAGCTTCAGCTGGTATAAAGCCTGCTAATCTCCAGTGATTTCCCTGCAGCGCAGTGGCTGAACACAAACCGAAGACCTGGCCCTTCATTATAAAAATTCTTGTGCTCTCATAGTTCTAAGGTGGGAAGACATCCAAAGAGGACAACGGGCCGTGGGGGGGTGTCGAGTGAGCCAGGCTGCCTAACGTCATCTGGAGTCTTGCCACAGTCTTCCTATGGTGCCAGAATTCATCTTTTAATTTGGACTCCTTTGTGGAGTGGTGTTTGGCAAACCACCTACTTTTGTGCCTCACCTTACCCATATATGAACCACAAACCAGTAAATGCTAACTAACTTCCAGGTCAAGGGAAGCACATAGCTTTTAACATCCCTATTGATTTGGAACATATCCCTATTGATTTGTTTCTTTCACACATAGATATTTAGATAGGTGAAGTACTTTGAGATGTCAATGGTACTTCAAGTATTTCTATATCCTGCCCATGATGTGCAGTGGAGCAGCCATAGCTACATACCTAGATAGATGGACCCAGAGACAGCATTAGATTGGTTCTAGCTGTTGCTATTTACTATGCAAACAGAGGCTTGTACTTGGAACATTTAGATATTTTATGAAACAAGCCTTGGTAGCTCCCAGGAATATTGTCAACCTAGATAAATAAGTAACTCCACTGCTTTCCACAGGACTTTCACCAAAAATGAGATCTCTCTTCCTGACCTAGGCAATGTGGGGTGAATGGCAATATGGATTTTTGGCAGGGACATCTTTGACTCACAATTTCACCACGCATGCCCTACTCACAAATTACCATATAGTTTTTAAGCCTGTAAAACTGAAAGATCTTCAATCTTTTGGGAACATTTCTACTAGTTTCAACCAGACCAACTTCATTTTGTTACATCCAAAATGGAGATAAGCCTGGGCAGAGCTCACAGATGGACAGAAGAGCATAACTCACAACTTTACTGTGGCCCTTGCCACAGAAACACCTGCCCAGAAGCCCAAGGGTTGCACTTTTACATACATAAACATACCTGATGGTTGTGTTCATTTCAGAGCTGTCCCCTGCTTTCATGGTAAGTCTCAGATAAATTATTTAGCTGCAAAGGAAAATAGAAGCACTTTCTTATCTTCTTCTTCATATATGACATCTTTTCTGTCAGGTTGGGTTTGTTTTTTTCCCTGCTTATTCTTGGTGCCTCCATCTTTCATTTCTTTACCATTATTCCTTCCACTCACAACCCTATTTCAAACTCCATCTCCCAACCATTCAATTTATTATCTCTTTTTATTTCTTCATTTCCACTCCAGCCATGGGCAACTAGGAAAAGTCATTCTTGGACAAATCATTCTCAGACAAATCATTCTTTTATTGCCCAGCTAGTCATCAAGGCAAAGGTCTGCAGCATGCCAGGCTTCACCTTCTTGCCCCACCCAAGTGGGTAGCAGTGTGGATATTTGCCCTTCCTACCCTGCACTATTTCATATTTCAGTGGCCAGAAAGCTGCTGCAGTACAGCAGCCACCACCAAGACTTACAAGTCCAAACCCAGCTACAGGCTGTTGCCCAAAAAGCAGAGCCTTGGTCTCATTTTGGGTAAATTGGGTCAAGAAAATGCCCTGGCTGAAAATTAAGTTGAGTTTGGGGCGGTCAGGCTGCTCATGCCCAGGCTCCACCCTCAGGCACCTGAGCTCATGCTTGGGGCTGCATCAAGACAAGGGTCTCCCCCCTTTTCTCTGCAAACAGCTTTTCACTGAAGGACTCCTGTTGGTGGGGAAATAGCAAGTAGCACAGCTCTAGCCTTTGCTGCACATTGTTCATGTTTGCAAGGAGACCGAGAAGAGAACTGCCCAGTCTCACTGCTGTGTTGCATTGAAATGGCTTCAATTTTGCAGCACTTGGTCTGTAGTACTAATGTGTGAGGCTCCAGCTCAAACATCTTAGACCATGACCCTCCCAAACTAAGGTGTAAGAAGACAGCTTGCATAGCTAAAACTCAAAAAAAAAAAGCCTCTAAAATATATATTTTTCCTTTTAGAAAGTGACAAATTGAGCTCACTTTAATAGATGGAGCAATGATACTACCATTATAATTAAAATAGTTACTGCTCATCTTTTAGAGTGGATGTTAAATGGGTTCAGAATGAAAATGTGGCTTGCAGAAGATTCAGAGCAATGGAGATGGGCTGAGGAGGTCTCCAAATCAAAGTAAAATTTTGTGACTTCAGAATTGACAATGGATTAAAAATTGCCTTCAGTTTGATTTAAAATGAGCATATTTCCAATAATTCATTTGGATAATGTTTACCCATCTCATTTGAGCTTCTCATGTTAAATATGATGTGTTAGCTAGTATATTTAATATGAAGCATGTTAAAGTTATTTTAATATAGAAAGAAAATGATATAAAACGTGATAAAGTCAAAACAAATTTATATTATATCAAAACAAAATGGTTTTATATTATTAAAATAAACCAAGAAAGTTAAAGTGAAATGTTTTGACTTTTTCTTGTTAAAAATATTTGTCAGAATTGACACATTCTTGCAAAACATTTGGATTTTGACAAACAGAATTCTTTTTTACAGAAGAATTGTTTCACTGAGCTCTAATTAAAAACTGGCTAACTCACAGATCTCACAAAATAGCTGTCACTGGTGAATTACTGTGCGTCAGATATATGGTGAAAGGGATCAGTTTGTGGCCCAGTGCTATTTAATATTACCATCTGTGATCCTGGAATGAATGTAAAAACACTTTTGACGAATTTCAAGGTAAAAGGAGTTTGACAGAGTGGCCAGGGCCATTGTAGAGTGATGGGGATCACCTTGGGAGGCTGGTGACTCAAACAACACACATTTCAAATCAGGAATACCTAGACCTTGTCCACACATACAAAGGTGCCGACTCTGCCACCCGATGGCAACTCTGCCTTGGCAAGGAGGGGTCGATGAGTTTTAATCGATAACTAAGCAGTAAATGAAAGCAGAGGAGAAATAAGTAGGATGCTGAAAGGGGACCGAGAGTGGACTATGGCTTGTTCTGGTAGCAGCAGTGTTTAACTGTAAGAATAGAAAAGCTTGCGGAGGAAAGAATTTATAAGCTGAGTTAGTGTGCTTTGTTCAGTTTTACCCATCAGAAAGAAAACTGAATCATGATGTGGGAGGAATTAGGTTAAATGGTCGCTTTTTTTAAAGCGGAGAGTTATAAAAGTGAATTTAAGGCAGACAAATTCAGAGGAAAAAATAAGCAACTGTTTGTACTGGTGATTCTGACTGACCATAGGAACATGGTACCTGTCAAAACAGAGAACTTGCTATTTCAGGCTCACTTTACATGTAGATTATCTGGTTTACTGAATGCACAAGCTATTTTGGTTCAGCCTAGCAGCAGGGGGAAAAAAATTTGTATTACCTGAGTTACAGAAAAGATCGGAGTAAGCAGTCTATTAATATCCACTACCTTTAAAATCCACCTGAATCTACACTTCAATTATTTGCACATGGTAGATAATCTGAAGCTACCCAGGAAATTATCAGTGAATCTTAAATTATGCTGAAAATCCTGGATTTATCATCAACATTGTCAACAGTTGTTGAAGGTGGATGTTCGTATTTAAAATACGGTCCTGCATATCATTTCACAAAAGCATTCAGACTTTTGACACCAACTCTAAGGAGACTAAGTTTTTAACCTTCATTTAGTGGAACGAAGAGGAGAGAAAGAGAATCGCTGCCTAGGTGGCAGGAAGACTCAGGTAGATGCAAGAGCCATACCTGCATTCCTTCCCGAGTCAAAGCTTCATCAGTGCCTCACGCGTGGTCCAAGACCTCGGGAAATTTTCAGCAAACAGAACATAATTTGTAGAAGCATTTCTGTCTCAGTAATCATGGTTTTCTCAGGAAAAAGAAAAAATAAAAAGAGTATTTGAAGAGCTTGATCAGTTTAGTATCTGTGCTTAAATCCTGTTCATGCTACAAAATGCATTGTTGTGAAGCTATGTTTGTAATTTATATTTCCATTATATTCTTCTCTACTTGTAAAATAGGCATATGACCATTTCCTACCTTTATTTCTATCATAAGGTCCTTGGGCACAAGACCATCTCTTTCCCTGTGTGTGTACATTTACACACGAAGTAAAAAGCAAAACAGCTTTGGATGTCTAAGCTCATTTGTAGTATAGATAATGTTTGTTCTTCCACTGCTCTATTTAAAAAACACAATCAGTAGTTAGGAAGTGCAACTCTGAGTTATTATATCCCATCCATGACTTGAATATTATATACATAAATACTGAATTATTTGAAGGAATGAAATTATTTTATGCCATATGTCTCTTTGCAGAACAATATGACAGTGAGATAACATTTTGCAATTTTAGATCATTTCCCATGGCAAGGAAATTATCTTTACCAGCCAGACAGGGTGGGGAGGGGATTTAGCCATTTAATGTACACATGATAGATACTGCTTAGGATCGATGTTTTTAATAGAATGTTGTTCACAACTAAGTCTAATAACTGATACAATGATAGAAAATTGTGTACCAGCGTCTAGTACTTTTGTCTCTCTAAATCTAGTCCCACTTCTCTGTTTTAGAAGTCTTTGTTTCACTTTTAGAGCAGGGTGGCTTTGAATTAGTTTAGTTACGTGTTATAATGCACATCATTATGCAAAACATATAATGCATAGTAATAGTATACCATACAGAAAAATCTATGTTCTATGCTATATATTAATAAGTTTAATAATATATTTATGGGTATATTATGTTTACATTGTTTGCATTGCTTTTGTGTGTTATATTTATTCTATGGAATTGCATATATGAAAGGGATTGGCTTAACTGTGATGGTAGCAACCTTGTCTCTGACAGTGAGGGCTCCAATCATTGTATGTGAGTATCTATGACAAATCTAGGACTTGAGCAACCTAAATATGCAAAATATAGCAGGAAAAGAAAAATAAAGAAAACAAGATCTTCTCAAATTAGGTCCGTTAACAAGTTAGTTGCAGAGTAAGGTATTAAGCTGAATCAGTTCCTCGGAGAAATCCCCATTCCAACTAGTGAACCCAGCTGTTAACATGTATTTGTTCACAGCCCAAAGGAAGATTTGAAGCAGCAGTAATAGGGTGTTTGGTCCAGCATTATGAAACATGACATAGCAACAATAACATTACTCAGTGGCAAAGTTCAAAATATCACTTTGTTTTGCCACTGACAGTAATTCTTCACCTTCAATATCCTAACACAAGCATGTACTTCTGAAGCAAAGCAGCTATAAATCAGGGTAGTGAATAACATGTCTTACAGAACCTTGGCATGAAGAAATGATCTCAGTAGCCTCCACTCTCACCAATTCACTGATGCAATCCATATATTATTTCTCATAAGCTGAATTTCTCATTCATGTTCTCCTGACAGTTTTCTCTGGCCTCCCTTCCTGAGGACCAGTTTATTCAAAGTAAGAGGTGATACTTACAGCTCTCTCACCACGCACACACATGGAAAGGGTATTAACCAGTTACTTATTCAATCTCAGTATTTCTGATTCCCAGCACATCAAGCCAACTGCAGCAGGTCTTGTTAATTTTATCCGTGGAAAATAGGATAAGAGGAATTCTGCAATACTACCTTGCACCTTAAGCTAAAACCAGCTAAACATTGAGAGAAACCCTTTTATCCCCAATATTCTAGTTTTATTTGAAGTGATCTATGAGGTTACTTTTTGCATTTCTATTTCCTCCTCAAACTTTTGCATAATTTACATAAAGGCTGGATACAGATCTTCAGGTTCATGTTAGGACAAGGTAAGTAGCAGCAATTGAGTTTTATTCAATGAGCAGTTTTGGGACTAAATGTGCTCTCGCACTGGAGGGTTCTCTCCTAGATGTGTTTCTCTTTTTCCCCTCACTTTTTTTTTTTTTTTTTTTCTCCTATAAAATCTTAAGCATTTGAAATGAACCCTACATCTAATGAATAAGTACACTTCCAAAACATGTAGCTCAGAACTTGCAAGTAGACCTGGTTTGGGAATACTGTAGCTAGCTGCCCTGAACACTGTTGGATCTCAAATTTCAGACAAAAATATCCAAAATCACTACTGTTTTTGATAATATATACCAAAGAAACAATAATGTAAATTAACTATGACACCTTCATAAGCAGTTTCCCCTTTTTTTTCCTCAGCTGCAAACTGATTTATTTGCAGCAAGCCTCTAATTTAATCTTGTCTCTCTATTCAGTATCTTCTCCACATCACCTTGGGTGCTCCCTTTATTTCATGTCCTTATTTTTTTAACCTTCCCCTGTCCCCAATGCCAGTACACCTTTTCATTAATCACTCTTTTTTCCATTCTCTTTTCCCATAACCTTTCTCCTCCACAATGCTACCCCTGCCTTCTCTCACAGAAGCAACACTCTTCTTTCTGACCCCTGTAAATGAAGATTGCTTTACTCTTCACCTTATGTACCACTACCTTAGACAACTCCCCCCTTTTAACCACAAGCATTGGTTTTCACATAAGATTAGGGTAAAACATTTTCTTGGTCTAGTGCCCAAGATACACAAAATACTTTTTCATTGTTGTGCAATATTGTTAGACACAATTTGATTAGTTTTGTTTGGTTTAATCTGCTTCTGAAATCTTGGTATTCTGCAGTAAGAGACTGCACTATTTGGGCTGGAGTGAGGAGGTGTCATTGCACCTTAGTACACACAGCAGCATAAAAGCTTTTGTGTCTTGTCAAGCTCTACTACTCTTGACACCTACATGACAACTTAATTTACACAGCCCTGCAGGTTGGCCAGCTCTGCTTTGTATAGAGGAAGTATGAACGACCTGCAAGACAGTTCACTGCAGATAAAAACATCACCACTGACCAGTTACTGTAATTACTACATCTGGACAAGTGTGCCAGGACAGTTAGGAACCTGATGCTCTTCTCTAACCTTTAGATGTATCCATTTGCACAAGCCAAAGGAGCAAAGATTAACTGGTAGTTCACTAGTCATCATTTTTCCAAGCCCGAAAATAAATTTTACCTTAAAAGCTTAACTGAACTTTTAACAAGAGCTAGAGGAAGCCGAGTGAGTCCATCTTAAGAGAGCAGATCAACACTGTAGCTTGGAGAAACTCAAGTTCGGTAGGTGACATCCCTTTCAGTCCCCACAAGCTCTCACACTATTACCACAGCCCAGAGAAAAGTGGGACAGCAGCTACTGAAGCTTAAGTTTCAGACCAACTTTCAGAAAGCATCTTAAGCATTTAAAAGGTCAAATAAATGACTTTTTTAATTATTATTTTTTGGGGGGTATTACTCCCTCCATGGCCTTTTCTTGTTGTTATTTTACTCATAAAATCTGCTGTTTTTATAATGTGACATGATTGGCAAGCCCCCACTTAGAGAAGTGTAGGTTGTAGCACGCATGACTAACGATTAATGATGCTCATTAAAAAATGAAGTTCTGATGAAATTCATTAATGCTTGGCTCGAGTCTCACTAACAGTTACGCAACATTAAGAGCAAGGCAATTACAGATCTTGGCTGTAACTCACTGAGAGATAAAAGAATACCCTTTTTCCTGTTTAACTCAGTGTATGACATGCTGTACTACAAAAAATAAGCAGTCTTGAGAAAGCTTCTTCAACGAGACACGGTCTGCAGCTCCATTGCCACCTGCGGGTAAGTGCTGGAGTCTGTCATCCTGCTCTGTTTCCCAGAGAAATAGAAGTATCAAGAGAAATTAACTGCAGCGAACAACTCATTTCTGACTTGCCTCTCTCAGTCATATACTCATTTGAAGCACACACCACCTTGGGGCTCTAAGGTGACTGCTCTCATTTGAGCAATGATATGAATTGCTTCTTTCACACTCCTCAAAAGTAAAAAACAGAAAAAAAAAAAAGGGAGGATGAGCCGCTATATTCTGCACAGCATAGCAAGAGACCAGGATGAGGATGAACTGCAAACTAGGTGTAAGGAATACTAACAGGGAATAGGAAGGAATTCAGTCATGGCTAGCAGCTTATGTCTGGAGTTTCGAGCAAGGCTGCCAAAAGAGTGTGCAACAAGAGCTTCACACTCCTGTGTCAAAGCCAGTCCCTGATGAAGGAAATGTTTTTGCCACTACGTGGCAGCAATCAAAGCAAGGAAAAAAAACCCTTTCTCTACCTGTTCAGTAGCAAGTGCTGATTCTGAAAGGGGACTGTCGGTAATGCACGCCTGGGGGTGTGCATAAGAAAGATTCTAGTACACTCTCACGCAGCTTGACTCTGCAGTGCTAACAGGAATAAAGCTCCTATTTAATCTATTAACCTATTGTCTTGGCTTCGCTGTGATACAATCATTAGACCAGCCACAGTGTGCAGGCCTTCCATAGTTTCAAGTGAGCCAGGAGTGGCAAAAATACATCTGTCTCACAAGAGTATCCCACTCCGCAGACATCACACCTGTTGCACAAGGGTATCCCATACCATAGGCATCACACTCCTCTTCCTTTTCCCCATCTCTGCAGGGGCTGCTGAGGACAGCTTTCCTATTTGTCTTGACTGCTGTACAGTCACTGGGCTGAGTGTAAATTTGTATTCTTTATATTGGTATTAATAATTAATGAAACAGCAAAAATAATATGTTCTTATTTCAACCCACTGGTTTCCTCTCCTTATCTGGATTCCCCTTCCCAGATGGGGAGGGGTCATCCAGTGAAAGAACAACTGCTGTAATTTTGACCTGGGTATAGGCTAAATGAGGACACCTCTAAACCTATACACATCCTATATAATGTGACTCATCTTTCTATTAAGGATAAATATGTTCTTTTGAATCTACTTGCAAAATCCTAGTAGCACACCTTTCATATAGTTGACATTTAAATACATTACATTGGAATCCACTACACATGCCATTGATTCCCCTTGTATTTCATGTCTGTAGCTTGCATTTTATCTTGAGGAAAATAACCTATTGAGGACCAAAATCCCCTCTTCATTACTTCCCCCAGACAGCTTCTAGCTCAACAAGAGCTTGATCTGTATTTTCTAGCCAAGCTGTGAATGAAGGATTTTTACCGGGGAAGGGAGATTCCACATTATGATGAATCAGTTTATCAGCACAAGAGATGCAATTTCACTGTAATTATGACAGTGAACAAAGATTAGCCACAATTTAGCCCCGTGGGAAGTTTTGAGGGTTTGGGCAGTGGAGGCCAGAGAAACACCATCCCTCAGTTCTACACAGCAATTCAGTAGTGACAAGTAACCCTAAATGTTCATTCATAGTTTTGAGGGAGTACGTTCTATTAAATTGAAAACACTATTCTTTAACTCACCAATTCCACAGCAGCACTTCAGCAGAAGTAACACCCAACAGAAACAGGCCACAGATTTAGGCTGTGTCAGCAATGCTTGGAGTGTTGAAGAATCTCACACTGCACGCATTGTGCCTACAGAGCATTACTCTGTGATCATTACACCCCCAGAAAACAGAGGAAACCTTGCAAATTAAGAAGTAATTATATATAAAACCTGCTTAAGCAAAAGCTCAAGTCTACAGTGCTAGGTCAATGCTTTTTTATGGCCTGAAGGTTACTCTAATTTTGCACTCAGCCAAACTTTTAAGGTTTTGCTTTTCTTTCGTGTTTTATCCATCCCTTATTACACATACACAAACTCTGATCAAACACCTTAGTCAAGCCCACTATGAAAAAGACCAGGATTTTTTACTCAGTGTACACAGGAAACACCAATTTTCAGTGACAAGCACAGTGGGCACACAATGGAGTGAAGAATTTGGCTCAGGGAATATTTTCTTCAGTACATTCCCTGCAGGCAACTGCACAGGTTATAACTCGAGCTCAAGTAAAATCTATCTTGGTGAAATCATTTTTAAGGTGCACAAACCAAGATGGAGGAAGCAGAGTTTTGTTGATGCGCATTGAAACATCCCAGTTAAGCCCCAGGAAAGTATCTTAACCCTGTGCCACTAGCACTGGCTGCAGAGCCCTCCTTCAGCGTCGTGGGTCAGCCCGCAAAATGGGTCCCCATAGTTAGCCCAGACCTTACAGTGCATAAATCAAACTCCAAAGCAGCCCAAACTTGGCATGCTTTCCTCCAGTCCCTCAAAGGCAGCGATGCCTCCTGACAGCCCTGTTTCAGCCAATTCCTGCCTCCCAGATGTGAGATCGATCAATGACCAAGCCTATTTAATAGGTAAACCTGTTAACTTGTGCATGCCAAATACTGGCTCAAAGTATGTCTTTTTAGCTGGGTGGTTAACCCCCAAAAGAGGTATGCATTTGTACACAAGTCAAAAGCCTTTACAAATTTAAGTATTCTCCGTCAAGTGCTTTCAAACCTGTGGAAAGCAAAATCATCACAATATATGCTAACACTGCAGTTAGAAACAAACTTTATTGTTGCTGTTTGAAATTATTTACACAATATAAATCTCTTTGAAAGGTACATTACTTCATTTAGCCAGTGGTAGAAGGCCTTATAATAGCTTCAATAACATTGAGTTCAAAAGAAATACAGTTCACTCCAATGGATAAGGGATGCATCTAAACTCCACAACATCCAGGAATGGTCATGGTGCCTTTTGGGGATGACAGTGCTGGAAGATGACAAAGGCTTATTTGCAATTTCAGCTTATTTTATTCACAGGTCATAAATAGACTTGTGTTTAAAAGAACACTGAAAAATATGTAGTAACAAAAAAAATTACAAAATTGAATATATCCCTCTTTCTGCAAGTATTTTAAGGTTTTAAATAGCTGGACTAAGAGGCTCGGGACAAAACCAATGAATCTAAGTTATATTTAAGAAAAATTGGATACATTCTAGGTGCTGAGACTATTCAAAGCACTTGTGTACAAAGCAGCATCATTAACTACCACAGACTGCATCTGAGATACAAAATGTTAAAAGGAACATTCCTACCAAAGGAAAAAAAAAAAACAAAAAACACACACACCAAAAAAACCCCCACAAGCTTTCACACACTGAAGACATGACAGCTACCATTTTCTGATAACACTGCTACCCAAAGCTTAGAAACATATGTTTTCCAGTTCACGCTACATTTTATGGCATTATATACAACATTTTTCATGTTTCTCTTTCATCACGTGTTTTGCATGAATCTCTAGGGGTGGGGGGAGCAAACACTCAACATAGAAAAATACAGTTGAAATACCACAGAAATACGCCGGTGCAGTACCTGAAGTTATTTCAGCATTTATTATCAAAGTTTGTTAGACTTCAAGTAACTTGCTTTGCTTTCCAAATGTTCGCACAACTTTTTATTTCCACCAAGTATTCACTGTCTCATCCCTCTTTAAACATCAAACATATTTGGGAAGTCTATGAATTAAATTCCACACCACAGGGAACCCAAGACAGCAGCTCAACAATTTCATGTGGTTAAGAAACAGCTAATGTAAGATCTTGAACAAGAAGTTTGGTAATCTGGTGAAGTCTGGCCATTTGTTCTAAGATCATAATGGGCTTCAGGGCATTCCAGTCAGTATTCTGACACTTCGAAATAATAGTAAACCCCTTCAATAAAGAACCTGGTGAAGACCACCACCTATTAAATACACAGAAAAGCCCAACACACACTTAAGTGTTGCAAGTTAATCAACTGTAAAGTCTATTTCCTAATAACCTTTTGGAATAGATCTTCCCTCTCCCCCCAGATTGACTGGTTTCCTGAACATAGCAACTTAACATCTACAACCTGAACAAGTCACAATTTTTCCCAGTGTATGTCCACATCACTTAGACTGAGCACCTCCATACAACTGGCACATACAAACATTTCACACTTCCCCCTCCAGGAGGGTCTATAATAAGCCACAAAGTCGTTTTGTTCCAACATGTCCCGCCTGGATTTGTGTGGTTACTCACTGAAAGTCCCTCATTTAAAAGTTGTGTGGTTGGCTAACAGAATGCCTACCTTGCACAAGACCAAAGGTAGCAGTTTTTCCTGTCTTTCACAACTACTGAAAGCAATCAGCTCGCAGCCCATAATAAGGTGGTGGGAAAAAAAAATCAGCTGCAAGACTGTTCAACATCAGCCTTGCATTAGCTCAAGGCTTGATCAAATGTTTTCTGTTCTGCTACCACAGGTACAACCTGCCAGGTGTGGAAGAGATGATAGGAGACAGTAGCCAATTCCAGTAGTTTAGTAACGTAGAAACCTTAAAAGGCATCCAAAAACACAGTAAACAAGACAACGACATGAAAACAAATCAAGAATAACCACCTAAAACACAGATAGGCAATATGTGATCAACCTCCCCTGCAAACTACAGGAAACACTGCCCCCCAAAGCAAGAGATTATATTCCACTGGGTTATAGAATAAAGTTTTCTTTGATCAGAAAGTTACACAAATTTGTTCCAGTAGGAGGAACAAGAATATTTTGTAAGCTTTAATTAGCTACCAAACGCTTAAAAAAAATCTGAACACTGTGAAACAAACTTCATCCTTACAATTTGCTCCTGTCCTTAAACCATGCACTTAAGCACATCCAGTACCTTGCTCCACCAAAAGCTTAAGCTTGAGTTTGCACATGAATGACTTCCTTTTACTTATTTACTGAGCCCATCCCTCCTCTTGACTTCTTTGATCAACTCACTTCCCAGGACCCTGGTAACTTTAAAGGTAAGCACGTGTACCTCTCATCCAGTGCAGGTAAAGCTGAAAGGATGTACAAACTGTATCAAGATCAATTTGTCAGATGGACAATGAGATTTGCACACCAGTGTTTTCCAGCAGTTATTAAACACAGCTGCTACAAGAATAAAGCAACAGCTTGAAGGACACTACAGAGTTCAAAACAGACAGTGAAAGGCAACAGTAATGAAACATAGCCAGGCATTTGGGAAAAACTATGCTTGCATTATGTCTATGCTTCTAAGATTAAAGGCCTCTTCAGAAAGGGACTCCTTACACAAAGATGAGAAGTCTTGTACCAACAGAACAGAACACAATTTTTGACTAAAGGAAATGTTAAGTCAGGAAAGGAAGCTTTTATAGTTGTGTTTCCCCTAAAGAAGTAGAGTTCTACGCACAGGGAGGAGGGAATGGCACACAGGGGAAAGTACCTCAGATAAGCTTCAAACAGGCTAAAAGGGCTATCACTAGCTCTAGTGTTGAGGAAAATGATGGGCAGAACTATTTTAGTGATCGGGCATTTATCAGAAACATCTACAAGTTAGCAACTAATCCTATTTTAAGGCTCTATCCACCAAAAAAACTTCAGTTGGGGGACTTCCATCACTAGTAACTCAATTGCTGTCACCATGGGAGCACACATTTTGAGAGTACTTCAAGTCAACATGCTTATAAATCACCAGCATTCAAGAATGTATAGGAAATTTTTGGAAGTGAACGCTTTTAACAGCTTTCCCTATACCACAAGTACTACATGTACCTGTTACAGTTGGCCCCATTAGAACAGATTCTCTTTTCATCTTAATACTGTATAAATTCCTTTATTCCCAGAATCATTCCCAAAAGAGAGATGCCAAAAAAGCTAATGGGAAGAGGGGGAGAAGACACTGGATGCCAAAGGCTATGGATACCTTAACATAAAACCATTATGCTCTGTTACAGGTCGCTTTAACAAAAGAAGTCTGCACACAGAGTTAGATTTCTTCTTTACATCAGAATTTCTACAAAATAGGAGAGAATACAATGCAATACACAAGTCCATAGATGCAAGATACAGTACAATTCACACTAATTTACAAATGGTTATTTACACTGTTGTATATACATATACAGTCAGACCTGGCTAATGCAAATTTGGAAGTCTTTTTTAACATGTAAATCAAGAAGGGTAAATGAAGGACTTTAAAATTACATGACAAGAGACTAGTAATCATTCAGAAATCTTTAATGCTTAGGTTCTGCCCTAAGAAATTAGGCATGGATTAGCCAGATCTGACTGCAGAAATGAGAAGAAAAAAATTCACACTATTCTGCTTTACAAAAGCAACCAGGCCACTATGGTCTATTGACTTGATGCTATTTATGCAAGAATGCCACTACTAATAATCCTATTTATATTTACAATATAGGCTTAACTACAGGAAGAATTATTAATTTTAGCATTCGTGCCCTTAGCTTAACATAAAGGCAACAGAGTATCTTCTTGGCAAGCCACAGTCAAAACTACTACAGGATGTTTCTAGAGCTCAGTGATTTTTTTTGTCCTCCAAATTCTTAACATTGCTATAGAAGAGACTGAGACACATCAATTGAAACAAGTACGTGTCCTGTAGTTTGGTGCTCTAGTACCTAGCTTACATTCAGAAGGTCCTGTATTCACAGTTTCAAGCTACCTTATAATCTCCAATGCTGTTGCAAACTACCACTTCAAACTTAACGAATCTGATGATACTTCTTTGCAAATGAGACTATCCAAGTGCTACTGGCTCAAATGGATGTGGAACAACGCTCAACGTAACTGGCATTCCATTTTGGAAAAACATTTTGCAGTATTTCCTTGGAACTTGATCAGAAATTGTTTTAATCTGCACTTGTCCTGAAAGAAAGCTGATGCAAAGCAGCATTTAAGTGTGTCAAGTGAATTTCAACATGCAAAATGAAAGCCTCTACCAGTACTGCAAAGTCAACCACTGTGACCTGTGATAATCCTTGTGCTTCTATGAAGTGGCTCAGGAAAAGCTTGCAGTATTTACTATCTGCTTCAAAGTGCTTTTACGGGATTCACTGGAACTTTACAAGAATTGAGATTGAGCTGCACTCATGAAGAGCTTTGGTTCTGCAGAAGCAAGCTTCCACTCCTCAGTTATTGCTACTTGAGCTATACAAACACAAACAGTACTGAAAAAAAGAACTCCAAACTTAAATAGTACTGGTACCTGAAAAGGGAACACGTTTTGCCAAAGTTATGATCTGTCAAGTATTGGATTTCTGGATTTCTCAAGACCAAGTGAACTTCACAGTCTTTTTTCAAATATTTTACAACTACAAAGCAACACTGGCAGAAATAAAGCCACAGCTTGAAGAAAATAGTAGTAAGAGTTTAAAAGCCTTTATCAGTATCAATCTTACTTCCAAGCAGATCTTGCTGAACTCAAAGGGACTACCAAGACAGCAGGGTATTATTCAACATATGTCAATAAGGTCCACAGGGAGAAAGAAAAATACAGAAAATTAAAGTCTTCAGTGCTTTCATGAGCTCTAGCAACATCCTTGATAGCTGCTGCTACAAAAAAAAAAATCTGTTTTAGCCATTTGCTTCTCTTCAACTACCAAGAAAATGTGTCCAGTATAGTAGCCTCTGGCTAAAAAATTAAACTAAAATGGTTATCTAATTTCAAGTTACCAAAAAAAATTCCCAGTTCTCCCATTTGTATTAGAATTTTTAAGGTTTTGACTGAATGAAATTAAAAAAAAAGAAGAAACATTCAGACATTAACATAAACAATAGAAAACAAACAAACAACAATCCCAAACCTTGCTTTTGTAAAATAACGGAGTGCCATTCAAAATGGCCTTTCAAGGTAAAAATTTTTCATTCACTTCAATTTTCTTTGTCCTGAATCAATCCAAGCTTTTATAAAGCACGCATGTATCCATGTATGTACATATGTATACACATACACACACAGCACTGTGCCATAAAGCAATTTTGAATAAATATATCTGCTCGAGTCTGCACAACAGACTCCCCATAATATTTACTCTTCAGGTAAGTTTGTGTTTGCAACTGTATGTGCACACACACAGACTCTGTACATGTGGGCACTTGTGTGACCAAAGTGCAAAGTTTTTCAGAGTATAATCGGTTGAGTCCATGCTTCCTCAACTCCACAATGAATTGTTGGGTTTTATTTTTCTGTTGTGGGTTTCTTCCCTTCCTGCCCCCACTCCCTCAGATTTAAAGCCTCTTTCCCACGCAAACTTATACACTGTTTAAGTAAACATTTTCTTTTCAATTCACATTTTGTAATCCAGACCATTCTTGGTACAATAGCTTTAAGAGATAAGAAAATGTGAGTGATGATCAAAGCCCCATTGTTCCAAGTCCTGCTTTTCCATATTATCCTTCAAACTGCAGACTTTGAATAGTAATTTGCTGCCACAGACAAAAAAAGATACAACAAAACCAGACATACCAGAATCTGCAACTACAGGACCAAGCATTTAAGACTAGAATCCAAGGTTAGAAGATGACAAAGGAGAAAGATGTCAACAGTACAAAAACTGTAAACTTAAGTGTCTTGCTCCCCGGTGCAACAGGATCTCTGCTCACTAATCTTCAGTTCAATAGTCCATCCCGTTAAGATACTGCTGAAGCACATCAAATATAAACATCAGAATAGTGTTCAAATTTAGAATCAAGTTTCAAAAAGGGATATAGATTTGGAATAGTGGTCTTTTGCTTTAAAAGTACACTTAATAAACAAGCAGCTTTCCCACAGAAATTAGAAATTACACTGTCCATCTAACACTATGATGGTAGATGTCCTCAAAGAATCCAATGGCCACAGAACTTTCACATTCCTACAGTTTAACACAGAAAGGAGGACAAATCAAAACATTATTTACCTCTTCATGAGGCTGGTTGACTCTTATACAAAAGAAAAGTACCATCATATGGAAAGCAACCTTTTTTCATTAACAAAAATAAAAGGAAAAAATAAAGATAATCCTAACCTTTTTCCCTAGTTACACCACACTGGTGATCTCAAGTCTATTATCACTCATTTTGTTTGTATACATCTAAAAGGTTAATATTCTCTGACCATGTCTTCTTTAATATAAGTTAACAGAACTTCAATAAAATAAGTTGTTAAACAAATCCTTTGGAACAACTTCACCGTCTGCACCCAACTTTTACAAAAACTGATGAAAGCAGCAATGGAATCATGTTAAACTTATAATAAATAATTCACATACAACATGTTAAATTACAAAGAAGGATTAAATTGCCATTTCTACAACTTTTTCTAGATTCAGCAAGTTTCTAATCCGTTTTATATCAACAGCAGTACATATGCTCTTCATATTAAATTTAACATTGAAGGACCATTTAGAGGCATTATTTGAAAAGTAATAACCACCAAGTGAGTGTTACAGAACTTCAACAAATGTTTAGCTTTTTTTCCAGTATCTGTTCTCAGAAAAGATTCGGGGGTTGTCTATCCACTTGGTAAATTTCTTCCTCTTCATTACTCAGGAAGAGTCAATGTCATGACCTCCAGCTTCATTTTGAAATACTGGTTAAACCGAACAATTGCATACCTGTTCAGAAGAAGAAAGATTTCCAGTTAAGAAAACACAAAACCAGCCATGCTAGTATGACTACTCTAAAGTCCACCTACCACAGGACCCTGTTTCCAACACTGACCCTTAACAGCTGCCAAATGAAGAACATGAGAACAGAGTAACCATATTATGGTACTTCAAGTCCCAGCTTGCAAAACTGATGTTATTCTGCAATTATCAAGGGTGGTGTGTTTGTGTTTAATGGTTCTTAAAGACTGTCTGGTGACAAACAACTACAACTCCAGAGAAATCTGATCTTCATCATTGCAAGAATGACATTTTATTCAAAACTGACATGTTTTGGGGTTCTACCCCTTGTGCTTTAACTTGGTTTTCTGTGCCATCTAGCGGTTACTAGAAAGTACTTCTACTTGAGAACAGTTGGTAACGAGAAGAAATTCACATTTGTCTCATTTACAAGAACAACATAACTAACCCTAGTAAACTGTCTTAGTGCAAAAAATTCTGGAGTGGGATCTTTTACCACACAAAATAATTAATTCTATCACCTCCCCCAGTCAAGACAAAATCCTCTGCTTGTTGCCATAAAAAAAACATTTGAAAGAAAAAGTACATCTACCTGAAACAGAATGCCATAGTCCAGCATCTGAAGAACCAAACTAACATTCATCTGCATTACAAAGACTCTTTAAAAATATTAGGAATTTCCAAGATTAACACTCTATGCAATAAGAAGGAAACAAGCTCTTGTACAAAAGAGCCCCCCATTTGATTCTTGCCGTTGGAAACGCAGGTCTTGCACACCTGATGTAGTACACCACACTGACCAAATTGGATTTTATGCCTTTTGTCTCTCCAACACACACACACAAAAAACACAGAACAAAACAACAAAAAAAACCCCACACACCAACACACACACACACACACACACACACACACCAACCACACAACACCAAACAACACTCAATGCCCAAAAACATTTACTCCTAGAGTTACGTTCCTTGACTTGTTATGTTTTTTAGCCGAGGGGCACACACTCGTTTAGAGAGCTTTCAGCAATGGAAAGTACAGACAGACAGCATTTACTGTCTTGTTTTCCCTTTAAGAGTTATAGTATGATCAGATCGGTTAGGTCTGTTGCTCAGACCTCTGTTTCTGGTATCTCAGTTGTTGGACTGCCCCACAGGTCCTTTCCAGCCTTAAGTATTCCAAGATTGTAATTAACAAGCACACTTACCCTAGGAAATCAAAGTCAATGGTGGAATATTTGGCTTGAATTAGAGCCCACAATCCCCAGAAGAAGTGGGAAGCCTGAAAGAAAAAATTATTAGTGAAAGATTATTGTATCAGTCCAACAAGTAAAGATACTCTTACATGGAGACAAAAGTTTTATCTACAACAGAACTCTCGAACCCCAATCTTTGTGTAGTCATTTGATCACTCTTTACCAAAGAGACTGGTAAACAAGTATTATAAAGTACTGGCAATCAGGGAAGTAAACCTATTGTCCTCCCGTCTTTCTATGTGTTGTTTTCAAGAAAAATAATGTTGCATTTCTGAAACAGGTAATCTATTTACATCTATGACTGTTGTACAACTATATACACCATGTTAAAAAAAATGCAGAAAAATAAAACACTTTCTACTGCTGCTAATTATATAATAGTCTACATGCTTTCAAATCTACTGCAAATAGGAAATTCCTTTTGAGTATTTGAGTACAACTCTTAGTCTATTATAACTACAAATCATATCTCTTTATCCAGGTCAGGACTGAAAATCATTGTAGCTATATAAGAGAACCTCTAACTCACCAGCATTTACACAAATTTCCCATCTGTTCCAAACTTACTTCCATTGCAAGTCCAGATAGGTAATCTGAAGGTCTATGTTTGGTTTCAGATTGAAGGTCTATGCTCAGTTTCAGATTGAAACTATGGATTACATTCATGATATGATTGTTAAGTCTATTTCAAATGGGACAAATATGTAATGGCCATGAGCTGGACAGTATCCTTGTGGAAGACCTGGACCACACAGGTTATGAGCGATACACTTGAGACTTCTGTTCAGGAAGTAACTGCCTGTAGTAATTACCTAAATTGCTTCCTGAAGCTTGCAAGTAACACTTTCCCAGAAGTGCAGAAGATGCACGCACACAGGTTTGAAACAACCTTAAAATGGCAACTACTGTATGTACCTGTGAATCCAACTCTGCTTGACAGTGAGTAGTTTGCCATTTTACACCAGCATTCATTGACTTCGGTTTGTTTTTCCTCTTGACAAATCTTCCCACATTAACTGACACAAGAGTGTTTGGCAGTATTTGTGCATCATGTGTGGTCTACAAGCAGGTTTTGAACTGTTCTCTAAACAGAACTCTATCCTCTTAAACATTAGCATCACCATAGTTTACAAGTGGCAACAAAAATGCTACGTAGCTTAAAACAGACCACCAGCCTACCTGATTGTAGATTTAACGGTTTCAAATGAATAGGACAGCTGAATTTAACAGTAACAGTTGGTAATGTTATCTACTTTTTAAGTAACAGCAAACACACTGCTGGTTTTTATGGGCTTGTTTAATAATAATCTTCCTAGAACATGATGTGTATTTCCTCAGAGCAATCATTAGCTTTTGCCAGAAAAACTGAAGGTTTTACAGTAGCAGAGGTGTGCTTGGAGTAGTCAGAAATATGACTGGAAAAGGGCCAAACTGGCTTTTTAGCCTTGGTCCTCCTGTGAACAATTTGGCATGTTATTCTTCAGAGGAAAGCAAAATAAAGTTATCTAGCCATTAGGTAAAAGGCACTTTTGCTGTAGCATTTCCTTTCACATCCTCTATGCAAAGTAAGATCAGGGCTAGTCAGAAGATGTAATAAAAAATGTGAACCTCTACCTTCAGGAATCACAGAGAGATAAAGCTTGGGGGAAAAAAAAAAAAAAAAGACATCTTCAAACTACCTCTAAACAGTATATGTAATTCGGATATTCAAAAACTCAGTGCCACACCTATCTGACTTCTTAGTCCACCTCTGTGAATTAAACCTGATGTGGTTTTTCCCCTGAAGGATAAGGCACCAAAGCCAGATCAAAACTGAACACAGTCCATCCTTTCAAAGGGAAAAACCGGTGGAGTGAAGCTTTTATATCTAGTCTGCAAAACACAGATTGACAGGAGACAGCTTCTAATGCACAAGATTCAGGAGGAGCAGGGAGCAAACTTACACAGCCAGACCTCACTCTCTACACAGGAAGACAGAACTTACAGGGAACCACAGGAGACTATATGGGGACTTTGCTTGAAGTTAAACTCTAATGCGACCAAAACCAAATCTGAAAGCAGCTCCCTGCTTGCCAAGATGCTGCAGGCAAGTGAAAATGTAAGGTAGTTCTGAGACCCTAGACTGACCTAAAGATCTGTAAAAAATATAAATAATATTTCAACAAAACAAAAAAAAACCAACACACAAAAAAAACCAAACCACAACGAAAAACTCTAGTTTTACTCTAACAAGCTATCTTATTTATTTTAAAGTCAGAAGATTTGCAGGTCTTTATGAAGCACCACCTTGCACTTCTGTCTTGTTACCATTACAAGAAGTTCAACACAGATGCACCACAGCTAACTCAAGAACTTGCCCAACCAATAAACAGCCAATAGAAATACTCACTAAAAGCTCATTTTCCAAATGCTCATTGCCTCTTTCTCTAGGGATATTCTACAGAGATTTTTTTAATGCATAACCAAAGTTTCCACAGAACAGGCTAAGGAAGTTGTTCTTTACATGCTACAGCACTCAGAAACTGGATTTATATTTCTCCACAGAGTAGTGGGCTTCTCTGTGGCATTTAACATAACGTAACCAAGTGTTTGTTATTTACCAGTGCAAACTGATTGACTTGGACATAGAGAACTTCAACTTCTTTTTCACTGACTTCTGTGACAAATCCTTTATATTCTTTGTAGGCCTCAAGGTAAGATCTCAGCCATTGCTCCTGTAATTTTCTGTTAGGGTAAAGGCTGTAGTCTACCTCATTTACTCCTGGAAGAAGAAAAACACACCTATTAGAACTTTACAGTGTCTAAAAAGACAATTAGAAGTCACATTACTGAACTACTTCCTCTTTCCCCACCCAAAACACACACACACAAATTGACATACCCAAACATCAGTGTTCTTTCTTTGACCTGTCTTTTACACATTGATGAGACATGAATCAAAGCATTCAGCATGGCAGAAATACTTATGCTGTGTGTGTTTTCAGCCACATACATATGCTATTTACCCCATTTTTCTTTCTCTGCTGGAGATGCTTAGTCACAAGCCATGGAGAGTCTACAAGGAGTCCCAAACCTGGATCACAAATCACTCCCACTAGCTATCATTCCCAAAGGATTTGGGAATTTTCCTTCCCTAAGGTCTTATTTTATGAACAATGCAATACCCTCGCACCTAAATTCTTTCCTGTGTCAGATCCACTCATATTTAACTAAAAACAAAATAGAATCACATTTTTACTAGATGGATAGAGAATAGCAGAGGTGTAGCACAACTTCTCAACAGGCCAAAAAAGAACTGTATTTGTGCATTTAGTCTTCTCCCTATTCTTAGCTCCTTAAAGATGTAGTCAGACTCTGAGAAGTCCAGATGAAAAATCAAGCGCTCACAAATGTATTTTAATATATTATATTTATAGATTCTTGTTCTTAATACATTAACTTGCTTTCCAAATACTTAAAATAACCAAGCATACAACTTATATTACCAAAGTCTACACTCTGAATTTTTTAAAGCTATCTAGATTTCACATTCAGTTTGTGAAACAAGAAAAGGTAGACAAAGGCACCTAATTTCACCATACTACACCTTAAACCTGTACTAATCATTATGTAGGTTTTTCCTGTTGTTCCATTTTCTGAAACAACACAGCATACACTAAAGATTATTTCTCTCTTATGAAGTAAATGGAATGGGCATTCACTGAAAAAAATGCACTGGTTAATGAATGAATCTACCAACATCTTATTCCTAAAATCCCACCTTTTTCCTATCACAGTCTTTAGCCTTTATTTCTCAGTTACGACATGACTGTGGGGCAAGTACTTAAGACACACGTTCAAAGCTACACCCCCCC
>JANHFX010009006.1:89008-106770 GCA_027560015.1 Chloroceryle amazona
GGTTCTGTGGCTTTATTCTCTGGTTAGGCATCGCGTGGGGGGCGAGGACTATAGAAATCGTGTCAAGGCGAGCCCCCCCCCCCCCCCCCAAAAAAAAAAAATCTCATAAGCCTCCCATATGAAACTAGAGAACCAAACAGTCTATTCTCAGTATATAGCTATGCTGTAAAAGATACAAAAGATACAAAGTATTTCATTACAGTGGGTTGGCCCTGCTGTGTCATTTCACAGCAAGATACTGTGAAAGCTCCTAGTTCTGTATTTATCCAACACTACCAAAACTTAGAATATGATGTTCCCATTTCTGGGTTAGCAGAGCTGCAAAGAAACGGCATAACTAGCCTGCAAGATATATCAATACATTTTGATACTGTCAGATGAACAGTATCATGTATCTAGATACACAAAGGGCATGTGCAAGAAGTAGGTTTGTTTTTTTAAAAAGCAGTTTACCTTCACCTCAGAAATCTAATTTTTACCTGCAAATTCATTGAAGTGATTTCCGATGTCATATGCCAGGTAGTTGTATCCAGAGTACTCATAGTCTATGAACTGCACATCACCTATGTGAGAGACAACAGCAGCAACATCAGAGTCACAGCCCTAATCCTTCAGTGTTCTTTGAAGTTTTGGGGGAAAACGAAACAAAACCACACACCCATCTTACTTGTGACCAATTGTGTGCATTCAGATGTTCCAGGGTAAGGCTGTGATTTTCAGATGAGATTCCCTTGAATGTTTAAGAAAACTCTTAACTATAACTTCTAAGTAATATATTTATCTATTTTTTTTAAACTCTTGAGTAACAGAATTTCAATACTAACTTTTACCACATGAGGGCATCCCTTACCTTCAAAGTAAGAAATACAGTAGAGAATCCTTTATTTAAACTTTATGTAGAAATAGCACATCATTTTTTCCCTGGCTTGAAAATGAACCTCCCTGTTTATTCTCTCAGAAGTGTGCAACCACAGGGGACTAACACATTGCAATATGTTAATATTTCCTTTAGCATGATGATATTTCCTGCTTCCTCCAACCACAATTACAAAGCAAGACTATTCTTAGTTGTTGCTTTTTTTGGTGGCTTAAACTAGTCTCAAGAAATGGTCAGACAATCTTCAAAACCATAAAACTACATAGTGTTATGTAAACAAGGGCTGATAAAATACAAACAGCCTCAAATGCTCCCAAATCACATTTACCTACAGTGAAGCTGGGGAAAATGCTTCACTCAAAGTAGTACAGCATTGAAGCTGCTCAAGAATGTGTGCATCACATCAGTTAAAACATTAACAAGATGGCTTAGGTAAAACTAGAGTTCTTGTACTTTAAGTGAAATCAGTAAAGTTATTAAAAACACGAGAAGAGGAAGCAATGGATTAGATCGAGAGCTGTTTGCACTAGAACATTAAAATGAAAAACCTCCCATTTCCCACCGCTATGCTGAAATGGGTAAAATATTCAGCTGTACTCTTCTCCCTCTCTGTAGCCAATCTTTGGGTGACTAGCTGCATATTTATTTAAAAACATATTCCTTCTATTACAATGAACAATCTTCTTAGCATGACTTAAACCAACTTACAGATACATACGCTATCAGAAATCCAGGTCCAAAAAAAAAAAAAAGTATGTTCTGTATTTCCTGGACTAAGGATTTGAAGTGTCTGATACACTGCCTCCTGAGGATTTATGGATATCACACATATCAAACACAGTAGTTTTGCCAGATAAACGTTCTGACCAAGTTATCAAACTTTGTTAAGCGTTCCTTCCTATGCAGTTCATTTCTACCATATTTTGAAAACATCAGTGTGTTAGTCTTTCAGAGGAATAAATCTTGTCTAAGTACTTATAATGGAAGTTAGGCCGCACAACAAAACCAAACGCATTTACAATCCTGTAAAGTCAGTTTACCCTTTCTATCACAGAAAGGGAGGACTGCTTACCAAAGTTGAGAGGTTAAACCTTTCAGGACTCTAACAAACCAACATGAAAAGGGCCTGCAACATGGCAAGCTCCTCCCAGGAAAATGCTGTTGCCAATGGAAAACTGACATTCTCTAGAACTCTGAAAGGACAGAAAATTTTAAGGCAGCTGCAGTCAGGATCTCAGAATACTGCCAGTTTGCTGCCACAGTGTGATGGGCAGATTCATATCTCTGCTCTTCCCACTGGTTCTTCAGTACTACTTTTTAGAAGAAAAACCTGTAAGTTACAAGCCAGTCAAAATGCACAGCCAAACCCTGGTTAATATTCTGCTACACAACTGATATCCCGAACCTCCCCCAACATTTATTATTGCTTGTATTTAAAGGGTTTTTCTTCCTCCCTCACATAAAACACAACCACAGAAGGTAAAATTCTTCCGTTGATATTTTGCAAGCAGAGATGTTTTCAATTTTTCATGTGCAAACTTCATCTTGAGTATACTTATGTGCTATTATAAATTTTTAAGTGCATCTAACACGTAAAACTTACTTCCAGATATAAATAGTATTACGTACAATAAGAAATTGAATTTAACAAGATACAGGTTAGGCTGTCACTAGGCACTCTCCTATGCTGAAATGTATACAAGTGGGGTGATAAACCTCCAGGGAGTTGATAAGTAGCATGGTGCACAGCACCACAAGGCAACAACAATGGCATACCTAATCTGCAAGAAGAAAATTTGGCAAATTCACATTTGGTAAGACAAAAGTTCAAAGTGAAAAGTCCTGCATTTTTACTGATCTCTTTCAGACTCATGCTACTGTGGAACTCAAATTTAATTTTTGCACAAGGGTTCAAAATAAAGGTGCACAGTTCTTTCTGTGAAACTGAAAGAAAGCAAAAACCTTCATAAATGCATAACATGTATATGTCCCAGCTACCTTGTTTTAGAATCAAAATAAACTTCACATTAATTGTTTAAATAGCCATAGGAGTAGAAGTTACTTTTAAGATTTACCGCAGTTCAATACAGGAAAGCCACTCCCGAAAGATACAGCCTACATTAGTAGTTTAATCTTTCAGCTTTCGGTTTGTGATTTCTAATAAATACAACAAATTTGTACATCCCACTGCTATCAATGGGAGCAGGCAGAGCATCAAGAGGCACTAGCACGAGTGCATTTGCATTTTACTGAAGTAAGACGACTTAAAGCTAAGCTCTACCATCTCTCTGGAGAAGCTCCTGTTATCAACAGGAACAGAGATGTCAGGAGTGTTGACTATTTCAAGTTGAAACACATTCCTTTCTTCTGGGAGTCTCCTCGTGGAGACAACATGCAGTGTAATCTACAAAAACCACATAGAAGTACAAAATTAAATATATGTTGTGTTTTTTTTGTTTTATATATCTATTAGTAGTTAATACACCAACTGAAAAGTTCTCAGGGAAGTGAAAGGAGGGTGATGACACTTCTTTCTAGCTGCTCTTCACTTTTAACTGTTTAATAAAGGTAATTGCTTCCAATTTGCAAGTCCTAGCTGCAGTTACCATAGCAGAATGATGTATCCCAAGTTCCATCCCACTCTGTTCATCAGGTAAACCACTGAGGCCCCTAGAAGACAGCTTCAGTAAAGACCATGATCTAATGCTATGGACAGACTTGAAAATTCACAAATGGGTCATATACCCAAAGAAAAAAAATTAGCTATAAATACCCAATATAGCTTTACAATACAAAATAGGTTTTAAGATCAAAACCAGAAGCCTTAAACATACCTCAGTCTTCAGAAGCACTGAGCACCCACAGACTCCTACCAAAGATCATAGAAAACATTGGGTAGGCAGAGGGAATAAACAGAACAAAACTATCCATCTACCCACACACTGAACTTCCTGGCAGGTGATTTTAATACATTCAAAAAGAGCACAGATACAGACACAAAAAACCCAGCAGCCTGATACTTGGCCACACCGAATAGCAAGTATTTGAATGCTCTTAAAACATCCAGTATTTCTAGAAATGCCCACATCATGCTGGAAAAAAAAATACAACCAAACCGTATGAACATTAGAACACGATGTCTATAAATAAGCAGTACAAAGCATCGAGCATATTTTGACTATCCTGATGTCTAAATTGTAATTAAAAGCAACATGAAGCTGATTTATATCCTTCAAAGAGTAGATGACACTGATAATTGAAAGTTATGTAAAGTTAACACTTGCAAATTTTCATATCCTGAGTGACTGAAAACGGACATTAACAAAACAGCAAGAGGCAGAGGTCCCTCAGCCACAGCATGAACAAATTCAAATCAGATCAGTGAAACTCCATTAAATGAAGCTAGCACTCAACATGAACTCTCAAAGAAAATTTAGAGAGGAGATTGATTCTTCTTAAAGGTAGTACGCAACACAGCTATGATTTTTCTTTCAAGTTAACACAAATTTAAAGCAGAGAACAAGTCTAAAGCAAAGTACTGGGACAAACCAT
Source organism: Chloroceryle amazona (assembly GCA_027560015.1). Taxonomy (NCBI): domain Eukaryota; kingdom Metazoa; phylum Chordata; class Aves; order Coraciiformes; family Cerylidae; genus Chloroceryle; species Chloroceryle amazona. Next base: position 93,438 of record JANHFX010009006.1, read on the forward strand.
AACTGTTCTAACTGCACTGGATAGGACTCCTAGGATAATCTGTAGCTTAAACAGATACATGCACACACTCCATGCCTAGTATATGGGCAAATAAGCATTCACAAACAATACAGCATTACTAAAACCAATAAATGAGTTATTTGTACCAGCTTCTGAAAAGCCAGATAAACTTTGCACAATTTTGTATAAACTTTACTAAAAAAGAAAACAAACAACAAAGCAACAACAAAACTAAAAAGTGAATTTCTAAGACAAATTACCTCTTTTCAATTCCAGTTTAGGGTCACCAAGGTCTTTTTGATACACAAAAGCCTGTCTCAGTGAATTTAGTGAGAGTACAACATCAAAGCTGTTAACTACCTTCATACAATTTTATGTCATTCCTGATGAAGCACATCTTTAAAGACTATTTTGTCCTCTTGCAAAATTATTTGTATACCAATAAAAGCTTTTGCTCTGCTAAACAGAATTTCAGCAATACATGTTTATTTACAGTTAAAACTGGGAACTTCCACTTCAAAAAACAGGTTCCTCATCTTAAAATTGTATTGAGACAGATTGGTGTTCTTTGCTCTGTAAAAAGTACAGTACAAGAAACAGCTTTTAAGCGACAAAGACTTTCTACAGACGGTGTTGAGGTTTGGTTACTATGAAAACTGTACCTGCTGTACCCAGACTGCAGAAGTTTTACAACACAGTACACATGCAACATTCAAATGCAAGTTTAATACATACATTTCTTTCATATTTCATTTATTTCACATTTCCAAGTCTTCCCCCCCAGCTGCTTACAGCTAACCTGAAGGCAAGGTACTTTACATACCTCCCTCCTCCCCACCCTGTGCTCAAACACTAAGCCTCACACCCTTGTTATTACAGGACTGTTCATTATGTGATACACTGCTGGCATTGTCTTTTCCTCCATTTTCATTTACAAAAAGAAAAGCATATAGCATTTGTTTTAAAAGTAGGAACTTGAAGACTATTGACTGTGATAGCAAACCTTTTAAAGGAATTTCTTAGATCTCAGGGTTTTGTTTGGTGTTGTTCCCCCTGCTCCAGTATGGTTCTACTATGAAAAGTGACTATAAAAATGACTTTTACTTCAATGAGTCTGTTCTGGAATGCTAAAACTCAATGTAGATTCAGCACTGAAAGAAGCTCACATGGTAAAAACAGAATTCTCTTTTTTAGTACTACAATATTACAGCTCCACTGTGTGCAAGACCACAAACTGGCTTGTTTACCTATCTTCCATGTTCTCCCCCCTTGTCTTTTTAAGCAGAACTATAGCCCACCACTAAAACTAAGTAAAACCACTGATGTTTGGTACTTAACTCTTCAAATTTATAATTTAACAGCATTGTAAAGGTATGTATCTATACATACATACATGTATGTATACACCCATATTCGAGTGCTAGCAATTCCCTTTAAAAGGGGTGTTACTCAGAGTGAGGTGTATACAAACCACCAAGAGACTATTTTCTCAATTCACAGAGCATATCTGATGCAAAAATCGATTATAGATCCACAGCCAGTTTCCATACTAGAACCAAATACAGCATGTTTTTGTTACTTTTTATTTAGAACTTAAGGGACATTGGCTTACGAGGCTGAAGACCAATTATGACTGATGAAAATTACTTCAGTTCCATTCACAGTCATTTACTCCACACACTTCTAGCTTATGTACCAACAACCTTATCAAACCATCACAAACAAACGTGAGGCTACTGTAAGGAATATATCATCCTCACTTCAGAAGGAAATCTTGGTCCAATCTGGTGAATTTGTTGCACTCAGGTATTTGAAATGGGAGGGAAGTTGTGCATTTTTACTGCACAATGACCATTTTAATGTTGCACGTTTGCCTTTTTCATTTAGTAACATGTTTGATTGAGTCATTTAGTAACCGAACCTCAAACCACTAAAATCAAGAAGAGAATCTTTACAGATTTTAATAAAGGCATTCTTTAGTAACATGAATTACAAGTTAAATGTAGACAGTAAGTGTCTTGGTGAAGATTAATTACTTTTTTTGATCATCATACAAGTGTTTAAAAAAAGTATGTTATTTACAGAAGCAATCTTTAAAGATTCCCATGTACCTCATACAAAAAATAAACTGAGTCACAGAGATTACCAAGATACTTCATTATGAAAGTGATCACAATCACAAAGTAGAATAATACACAAATTATAGAAGATAATGTCTTCAGGTTATTTTCTATGCTTGTGTGATTTTTTTTTTTTTTTTCTTAAAAGCTTTATAAAATGGGAATAGAATGAACATGAACTATCACACTTTTAAGCCTAGTCATACAGGCGGGCTAGTGATTAACAAATTCATTAATTCATTTAAGAAAACCAGGGACCACCAACATTATTCCTCTGTAACAGATGAGAATAAACTATTTAAGCAACATGGTATTTGCAGACACATCACTACCATTACACTGGGTCTCAAAAGCTCAAACTGAGGTCACTTGAACAAGTCAATGACACCATTGATGCAGCAAATGCAATTACAGAATAAACAATGACACACTACTTACTATTTAGTTCAATACCTACCTCGTTTCTTGTTGTAAATAATATTCTTACACAGTAGATCGTTGTGACAGAGTACCACTGGTGATCCTAAGTTTGACAGTCTTTCCTTCATCCAGGCCATCTCTTCCTGAAGAACTTGAGGACTAGGAATGTCACTTAAAAACCTTTTCATGTATAAGAAGTTTGAGAGTCAATATTTAGTACTGTGTGTTCCATACCAACTGTTTATATATGAAATAACTTCTTTTCCTCTGCATTCGTAATTCAGAAGACCTTCTCCCAAACCAGAGTATTCTTTCCCCTAGCACAATGGCAGTCAAATTATGACAATTATTTCCTTCTGTCCTTCCCAAATAAACCAACCCGAACAGACAAATTCTCTGAAGGTTCTGTGTTGTAACCATGACAAAAGTCCAGAAGTCAGGAGTAGAACTTAAATACAATCCTGCACATTTTTAAAGGAGTAAAGATTTAAATGGTTATAGCATTAATTCACTTTTTCCTCACATTACATTACTTCCTTCAACAAGAATATACAACAGTAAATACCTAAGTACTATATACATGTGTCTTTATACAGAGGAAATGAAGTGTTCTTTTTTACTTCTAGTCACAGTAAAAACTTAAGTAGACATTTTATCTTCCAGATTTTCAATTGATTACTCAAGTTCTGTTTTCATAAGAATTTTATATTGTAGAGGAAAGAACTCAGTTATGCCAGAGCATTCTTCAGTTACAATGCAGCAAGAAGGACATTTAGCACAAGTGATTTCAAAAGTTCCACAAAGAACGTTTAAGCAGGTTCTGCCTCCTGACTGATGACACTACACAAACACTTCCAAATCACCGCTTCCCAAGAAACTGTCTTCAACCCAAGTTTTAGATTACAGCACAGAAATTTTATTCAGGTTAAACATTATCAGGAAGGCACATAATGGAATACCTACCTTTTATTTACCTCCTCATCTGCAAATTCTGTGGGTATGAGAGAGAAGTATTTCCCCATCTTCAGCCACAGATTAGATTTAGGGATCCATCCATTGTGTGCATGAATAGCATGGATTTTAGCAAGCTGTCTGGCAATGAGCCTAAAAAAATAATGTTTCAATTAATGTTATATTTAATGTATATCTGACAGTCTTTATTGTATTTTTCCTAGCAATAAGACAACTACAGTATTTAACAGAAAAAAAGAATGTAATAAATGCAGCAGAGAAACACAAAGAGGATTTTAAAAAGAGCTGAGTAGCACCTTTCAAGACTCAAAAGGTCATTAGCAGCCCTGCTGGTGAGAGGGGAGGCAGAAGGGACTGGAGTTCAGCAACAGAATGCCTACTTCACCTGAATTTACTGTCTACTCTTCAACTTGCTTTCTTTAGAAGAGTTGACTCAAATTAGCTATCATTGTTAGGCAAATATTTCAGTGCATATGTGAAAATCTTAAGACATCAGCATTTTCTGTTCACTAATAGCTCAAAAAAATGTTTTAATGGAAGACTATCTTGAACTTAATTCACAAAAGGCATGTATGAGAAACAGAGCTAGAGTGCTTGCTTTAACTGAGTCCTGCCCCCTACAACTCCACTATGTTAAATAACCTCCCTAATGGCAATGTACAAGTGTTAATACCCACAATAAGCAAACCTCCAATATTGTCTTCTGAGGAGGCAGCAAAGATCATTTATCATGGTATTTGTGCTGAACAACTATGACAGAGGACAGTGAGCTGCTAAGAGTGTGAACATCACCTCAGTGCTGGCTTACAGATATACTTCTTTTCAGCCTGCTTACAGACTAAGCTTAAGATCCTTTAGGCCTGACAAAACACCATAAATGCATAATCATCATAATCATAAATAGTAATATTTAAAAAAAATTAAATGGTTACCTGAAAATACCTGGATTGCATACATGCTCTGGGTCCAGTGCTTCTCCCTGCATGAACTCATAGCACAGACCATTATTGAAAGTACAGTACAGTTGAGGTGCACAGCCATGGGCCTGCAGCACACGGAAACTCTTCACTTCCTCATCACGATCTACTAAGAGCTCAGTTTTATTTCCGTAGATCCTAACCAGAACAACATCGTCTGTTACATCACCCACGTAGCAGCCAATTAATTTATTGGTGATTCCATCGGTGAAGAGCTGAAAAGGAAGAGCAATGCATAAGCAACTCAGATCTGCCTTTTCATCATGCAGGGAAAGAATGCAGGGTTATTCTTTAGTTCTCAAAAACATTTACTAGAAGAAGCCTTACAAAATTCTTTAAGGTACAGGAAAATTGTGAAGAAAATTGATTCTTTAAGATTTAAAAATCTTTTTTAAAAAAAAAGAGGAAAATATGAGAACATGCTACAGTGAACTACAGAAATACTACATGTAAAAGGCAACTGAAAGCTCAGTACCATAAAATGACCACTCTGAAACTGATGGATTAAAATGACTGAAACCAAATCCCCAAAAAGACAGCAATCCTAAACCAGTACAAAACCAGTCATAATGCAGGCAGCACAAAACCAAAAATAATTTTCATGTAGCACAGAATTTCAGTATTTGATGATCAGCACACAACCAGTAGAAGATACTCCTGGAGTTCAAACTACACCTTTTAAAGGGCAAAATTCAGGTCAGAAACAGTTTTGAGTCCTGTGGTTATCTTCGCACTGTCTTTGAGGTTTTACCGAGGGAAAAAAACTCCTGAAGACACTTTGGCTCATCTACACATTTGAGACAGTCCTTAAAATTTAACTCTAGCCTTCAGCCTCACATACCATTCCACTTTAAAAGCTTCTGACAAGACTCACTAACCTATTTTATTTTACAGGTGGTAGAAATCATTTAAAATATTTTTAAAGCATTTTAAATCCTTATAATTAAGATGTATAAAAATGTAATTTTTAAAGCTCTGTAATTTACTGGACTTTGAGCAGTCTCATCATTGATGTCTGAACACTGTGATGATTAAGTAACTTTCTATAAAAACAAGAGCATTTTTTGAACATGATGTTTACATCTAATGACAACCTCCTCACTGCCTTTCAAATATTGATGGAGATTACAGATACTACAAGTTTTCAGCTACAAAGGGGAGAGTCAGACTGAAGAACAAAAAAAACACCACACCCATAAACTGCTCCTTAAATGCTGCTTCTGCTTTCATATTTGATGATGAGGCCTAATATGGTCATTACTCAAGCTGAACTCTACAGATGCTACCCGACAAGCAGACTAGATCCTGAGTTCGTGGGCTGTGAGCACCCAGTTTGCAGCTGAAATCCTGCTTCGTGCCTGCAAGAGTCACAGAGCAGTCCTCTTACAATCCAGGAGAGTTTTACAGCTCTGAAAACAGATGTTTGTCACTTTTAAGCTCTCTGCACTGTCAACTCAGTCTGAATGCTTAAAACTTGCTTGATGAGCACTACCCCCCCATATTAACTCCAGCTGTTAGGTAACTGAAGGACAAGCCGTTAACATTCTCAGGTGACAAGCAACATCACAAGGAAGAACACCAATATTTTCATAACCACTGAACAGTCTCCTGCATTCTTAAACCTAACTAAACAATTTAAAGTCAGGGTTCTCATAGCAACTGTACTTTATAATCAAGTATATTTTTTATTGCTTACAGTCACTGACTCTTCTCCCACTCCACTGTCCCCAAAACCCCAGTTAAAACTTAAAATAAACCTTCCCACAAAGCACAGAACCTCCTTTCACAACCTTGCATTAAAGCAAGCAAGAAGTAGCTTCAAGTCAGTCAACATACACAGTTTAAGGCATACACAATTTTCCCTTAGGTGGACATGCTGCAAGTTTAACTTAACACCTTTCTTTTAGAAAGCACTTTCATCATTCATTCTCATTTAGCTAACTCTTCTGGCACGTGCACAAGAGAAGAACAGAGATACAGTCTCATCACCCTTGTAAGAACCTTTTCAATTTAAGCAGCTTTTATTGAAAGGCAATCTGAAGACCCCAAGTAGATTTTTTTTTTTTAAATTCCAGAAAATAGCAGAAAAATAAAACCTATTTATCAGAATTAGAATACTAAGCATTCATTGACAACAATTTGAATTCCTTATTTGCTGATGTACTTTCATACTATCCTCCCATGTTGTCTTCTTCCTCAAGTCCTAAGCCAGGCCCAGAACAAAAATACTGACAAATGGAGCAGGCTATTGCATTTCAGACCTTATACTAAACTTTAATATTTAATGAAAAAGTACTTTTATTAAAGATACAAGTCAACAAAAGGCAACTTCTCTTTAGGTACCATCATTCCTCAGAACCTTAAGACAGTTGGGTAAGATTTGTTTCTTTTTTATTTATGTTTTGTGGGTTTTGGTTGGTTGGTTTGGTTGGTTTTTTAGGGATTGTTTTTGTTTGTGGTTTTGTTTGTTTGGGGGGATGGGAGACGGTGGTTTTGTTTTTAAAGTAAACCAATTCAGAAACTGACATTTTTTTCCCCCTTCAAAAGGTAGCATTTATTTTGAAAGGTAAGTTAGTATCATTCAAATACTTATGGCAGGTTACCTACAAATCCCACAGGTTTGGAGAAATTGAGCATTAGACATTTAAAACACTTCTCCCAAACAAGTTTGGTCAAGTCTCCCCACTTAGGAAAATACAAGCCTTTCACAGTGGAAGATGCTGGTTTAGCTATTCTGTTTTGCTTTCCACAGCACCCCTCTGTGATGAGGTGAAAAAAACAAATAAATGCAGAAAGTGACTAGGGAAGACTTAGTTGCCATCAGAAATACCAAGAAACAGCTCAAGTTCCTGAAGAAAAAGCAGAATAGCAGAGGATACAAAGATACTCCTCCCTTTTCTTAAACACTTAACCTTGCAGAAGTAGGTTCAGCAAATCATACCTTTCATACACACAGGGTAACCATAAATTCAAATAAACCTGCCTACAAATCCTCCTTGACTCAAAATTAAGACTTTACAATTATTGACACATTTTATTACTAGCAATTATTTTAATAGCCAAAAATAAGAGACAATTAATGAAGAATGAGAGAGGCTGGGACACCTCTGGAGATCACCGAGTCCAAACCATGACAGAGCAGAACACCCAGGGCAGGTCACACAGGAACAGATCCAGGTGGGTCTTGAAAGTCTCCAGAGAAGGAGACTCCACAGCCTCTCTGGGCAGTCTGTTCCAGGCTCTGTCACTCTCACAGTAAAGAAGTTTTTCCCCATGCTGAGGTGAAGCTTCCTGTGTTTCCCCTTGCTACCATTACCTCTTGTCCTATCACAAGGCACCACTGAAAAGAGACTGTCCCCTTCTATTGGGTACCCACCCTTCAGATTTTTATAAACCTTAAGATCCCCTCTCAATCTTCTCTTTTCCAGGCTAAACAGCCCCAAGGCTCTCAGCCTTTCCTTATCAGAGAGATGTTCCAGTCCCTTCAGCATCTTCATTGGCCTCTTCTCTAGTATTTCCCTTTCCCTCTTGAAAGGGGAGACCAGAACTTAACACAATGCTCTAGATGTGGTCTCACTAGTGCAGAGTACAGGGGAAAACTGAAAGATGCTCCAGTCCCTCTGTCATCTTCACAGACCTTTGCTGAACTTGCTCCAGTGAGCCTCTTATACTGGGAGCCAAGGACACAGCACTCCAATATGGGAAGTCAATGTAGAAATACTGATTCTCATACATTTTAGCCTAAAACCAGAATTAAGTCATTAAAATGTTTAAGGAGTACTTTGCAGAAGTGATTTACATTGAATTGTCAAGGTAATTAAAAGGCATCTCATCTGGCATACTTAAATGAAAACCTCTGAAAAGTGTCATTAGAAAAAGTTCTAATCCTGTCACTGTAGGGCCAAAAGAAAAGTGAAAGTTATGTTGAACTAAGAAGGATCAAACCCAGTAGCTATAAAATTCACTACCCTCTCTGAAGAAAAGTCTATTGTCTTTACTGAATGGCAAAGGTAACAAACAAAATAGGCAATAAAACCCAATTAATTTTTATCACTGCAACTCGTGCTACCATTTTTACTTCTTACAAAGTCTGTTAATGAAACTTGCCTTTCTCTCCATGTAAGATTGTACCATGGAAAAGGCTCCAAGGTCATCAGAAATAGTAATACTACTGGAAAAAAAAAAAGTGCTGATGCAAAGGAATAGTAAGAAATTGACTTGCTTATGCTGTTAAAAAGAAACTTCTGGCCACTATACAGCTTTTGTCATGTTGCACGGGTCTGTTGCTCCCTTAAAATAAGTCTCATTAGTGTTAATAAAAAGAAATCTACAACAAGGAAATTGGACTCTCTCAACTGATAATTTAGGAACTCTACTTCTCATTAGCATCTATTTGTAACATGCTGCTCTAAGTAATTATTTACACCCAGGAGTATTTTAGTTATTGATTCTTAAAAAAAGCAGAAGGGTTTGCTTACTTTTTCAGTAACATTATTCACAGTAGAAAATTTCCATATTCCATCATGAGAACACATCTGGTGTTTTCTACCAGTAAACAAAAGTAATACTCACTTTAAATGCAGGAAAGGCATTCTGAATAGAAGAATAAATAATAAGCTTTGAAAGCCTCGCCTGAAGCATAACCTGAAAATGTAGCGGAGCAAAGCATAACCTGAAAATGTAGCGGAGCAAAAGAAGAGTTCTATAACAAAAGCATCAGTAGAGCAGCACAGAGAATGGACTCCGATGACATGGATAAGATAATCAGTAAAATCTCAAGGGTGTGTGGAAGAAGATGGAAAAATCTACACATGTTATGAAGAGCAGGTAGAAAATTCTGGAAATAAAAAAATACAGATAATAGTAGTCAAGAACATAATGCAATGCATAAAAAATACAGCAAGATTCTGGTACTCTTGTAATCTGCAAAAATAATTATTCAAAGTGCTTACTATAACGTGGTAAGTACATATCACAAAGTGAGGTGACACAAAGCTAAAAATAAATGCTGAAAACATTTCTGGAAATGGTATTTATACCAGCCCCCAATGCAGTCAGAGATCTAGCTTGAAGTCAAGGCTTTCTAGCTCTTATGAAGGAATAAACTGCTTACTGAAATGCAGAGTGAAGGCAAGAAAGCTACAAATAAACCCAGGTTACTCAGATGGTGTCTCAGAAACCAGCACTTGATAAAGACAAGACAGGTCAAGTGAGTTGAGGAAGAGCAAACTCAGCCAAGACACAAAACATCTTTGAGACAGTCTACCCTAAAAGCACTCTTTATCAGCAACAATCAGGTTATTAGATTCCTGAACAGGGCACGTGGTAAACATGTTCCTATCTCATAAGCAGGTGGTCAAAGAAAAGCTTCTATCAGATCCTACTGTTCCAAGTGTTTGAAAGATTAAGAACAAAATTATGATCACATGCAACAAGCACAAACAGGCAAAAATAGTGCCAGAGGACAAAGTAGAAAGCACTTATCACCCACAGAAGAGCTGTAAAGCCAAGCAGATCTTACTCCTTCTGGACTGTTATTATATTCATAGGAGAAATACAGAAGGCAATACTGTACTACTGTAGAAAAAGAACAGTGATGGGAAGTTTCAGCATAAAAAAAACCAGTTGGGATTCCCCCAATTCTGTTGCTGAAACCCCAGATCATGCATTAGGATGTCCAGAAAGGAACAGACTTTTAATACATGCTGCTTTAATGCTCACAAAAACTTCCAAGTTCCCATTGTAAGATGCAACTTTTTTTTCTGGAAAAGTAGACTCTAGAGAGGCACATCCACAAATCTACATGTCTAATTTCTTGAAACAATAGTTATTTCTCCATCTCTTCTTTCTCTAGCCCTTCATTAAAGAAGGACAAAGCACAACTACAGGAAAAAACAGTTCTTAGATGAATTCTCATATATTCAGCTAACAAAAACACCACTCTGAGGTCTCCAAGCTCTGGAGCCATATCCTCAAGATCATTACACACCGCAGGTGAAAGCCACTACCCGTGTGATTTTGGTGGTCAGATGATCATGAACACAACCATTTGGTATTCAAAGTACCAAGGCTAGCAGGGAGTCAGTAAGTTAACAGCACCATGCCATCCTAAGTTTGGCCATAGGCTGAACTAGTTGTTTGCTGATAAAAACTCTTGGGGTGTCCTGCCATGACAGTAGCATGGAGACAGCAACACCACCACTACCTACACTATATAGTATTACTTAGACCTTTTTTTTGGCTACCAAACCATCAACCCTGCAGCTTACCATGGTGTGTGGGTTTGTTGTTTGTTTGTTTTTTTTTTCTTAAGGTCTTAACTAAAGTTTCACATCCTCCATATTCTCAATATAAATGCAATTTAAAATTACATTCAATAGGCTGTTATAAAACATTACAAATATGTAACCCCTTTCAAGAACTGCTTCTGATCTATGTGTGACAAGATTTTTGTCAGAAAAAAACTCCAAAGACAAATTATATATATTTTCATCATGTTTCTGAAGAGTATTCTCCTAGTGCATCCTCAGATGACAACTGCACAAAACAACCTACAAGATCAGCATTTACAGAGGAAAATTTTGTTTCTCCTTACCAGTGTAAAAAAATTTGACTATTTCTACTGTTTCATAGTGATAATATTCAGCTAGAGGAGACATTACAGTAGAGATGCTTGTAATTCAGCAAATAATTGGTTATGCTTATGGATTCCACAGACTTTTGATAAAATAATGCAAGAAAAGAACAATTTAAGGACTGAAAATTTACATTATTTTCATCCTCTGCCTATACTTCTATGTTATGATGTAGATAATTTAAGAATGTTAAAACATATTCATGATTTTAGATATTTGCAAGTCTTACAGAAAGCGAGGTTCAAGCACTAAAATCTTCTAACCACACTATTTCAAAATTATTTAGCTAACTAAAAAAATCTGACATACAGCAGCAAATTTTTGCATGAGAATTTAACTTTCTGAAGTCAAACTCTGGACCCTTCAACTTTTTACTTATTGTTGTGACCCAAGAAGTCTCAAGAGCAAAGGTAGCTAGGTTAGCTAGCAGCAGAGATTAAGAGAAGCAGCAGTAGCTTTGTGCCACTGATCAATGTTCTTTGCTAGGATGATGCTGTTTCAGATTAGTCAAGAGGATTTTCCATGCAATACATGGTTTTCATTTTCATCTCCCTCCTAAATATATACCCCTCTAATGAGAGCACTCCAAGACAGACCTTCGGTTCACCCTATTCTCCTCAAATCAGTCACCTTATTTCAGCATCTTACTGTATCCGATGCATGTGTAACAGACTGCAGCAGCAATAGTGGTAGCAGAACTAGTTTCAAACCATACACATCCTTGCTTGTTATGTACACACAGCAGTTTAAATACAGACTAAAGAGTTAAAAATAAAAGGTCACTGGAGAGCTTCATGAATAGGCCATTCTTCTGCTGTTCGAAAGGAAAAAAGTGAGTTAAAAGTGTTTGGTATTAAAGAAGCTTGGTTGAAACAAAAGTCAGACAATTTTTAAGACAAACCTCTAACTACAAACAGTAGTCTATTCAATTAATTTAAATTACATGACCCATCAAATGAGTTCCTGTTTCACACCAGTGGTACCAGTAGTTTGTATTCTGTTAACTGCCTCTTCCAAGAAGGGTGACAGAGGAAGGAAGTAGTGGGAGGTTTGCTGGTTTGGATATTTTTTGTTTGTTTGTTTTGTGGTTGTGGTTTGTTTGTTGGTTTGGGTGTTTTTGTGGTGTTTGTCGTGTTTTTGTGTGTTGTGGGATTTTTTTGTTGTGCCTTTTTTCTTAAAGCTGCTGGAACTTTTCCAAAAGGTTAAAGACATCCCTCCTTAGTAAGAAAATGTTTCAGTTTCATTTATTAGCATTCCTGTAAGAAAGAAAGAAAATTATTCTGTTGAGAAGTACCTTCACAAGAGAATGAAAGGAACAAAAACATGTTTAACTTAAGGTAGTCCTACAAGGAACAGGGAGTTGGACTTGATGATCCTCAATAGATCCCTTCCAACTCAATGTATTCTATGAACTTCAACATACTCTATTTAGTATTACATGTTGCAAAGCTGTTTTCTTTGTTGGGACTGTCCTAAACTTATGGCTGCAGCCCCCAAAGAAGTGACTTAGAAAACCCTCCTTAGTTTTCCTTCATACTAACTAGACTTTCGTGCATCAGGTTATTTCTTTTCCTATCAAGAAACTTCAGAAAATTTCAGTCGATTTACATGCTATTACCTAAATGTGCTCAGTTCTTCTACACAAATTAGTTCCAGCAGCTCTCTTCACAGCTTACAGATATTAATAGCTGCTGAATAACAGAGCACATAACGAAATGCTCAACTTAAGATAGGCTGCAACAGAACCGCTATTTTAGCCAGACAAATGGACTTAAAAGACTTGCGTAGGTCCAGGATAAGTATATTCTAGAAGCACAAAAGCAGCCAATCCTCCAGCAGATGACTCGTCATAAATATGAATGATTGCTCACCTAGAGGATACCAGCGACTAAGCGGCGGCACTTCTGCATACGGGCGAGACCGAGAGATGCAAGCAAGGACGTTAACGGGGCTGACACTTGTCGAGATACCGTCAGCCTAAAACCAAGCCCCGCAGCGACCCCACGGCACATATCTGCATTTATTTATTACCGGCAGCGGCGTGGGGACAGCCCGACAAGGCCTCCGTCGCCAGTGGCGCCCAGGGGAGCGCCCCGGCGGCCCCCGCCCCCCCCGCAAGCAGAGCGGCAGCGGCAGCAGCCAAGCCACCGCCCACCCCTCCTACTGCTGCTTCTTTCCTCCGCCGCCCTGCGGCGGGAAGTCGTCGTCC
>JANHFX010009008.1:0-17537 GCA_027560015.1 Chloroceryle amazona
CTCAGAGCCCCATCCAACCTGACCTTGAATATTCCCATCAATGGGGGATCTACCACTTCCCTGGGCAGCCTGTGCAAGTGTTTCACCACCCTCATTGTAAAATCTTCCTTCCTGGAAGTTTACTTTCTTAAAATTCAGGGTCCTGACTTGACTCTTTTCCTGGCACATATCCCTCAGGACTGTGAATTCCACCAGTGCATGAACACCGCAGCTCAGGCTGTTTCCAATCTTGACGTCATCAATTATTTCACGTCAGTGACCATCAAGTCCAGTATTACACCCGCTGTCTATTAACTGGCTTAAGAATTTATCCCCATGCCTTCAGGGGTATGCTGGATTGCCTACAGCTCACCATGCTACTTTTCCAGCAGATACCAGAGTGGTTGAAGTCCCCCAGCAGGATGAGTGCAATGCCTCCTGTAGTTGCAGTAAGAAGGCTTTGTGAATAGGCTCCTCTGGATTGCCTGTGGTTCCCTCTGTTCCCTCAGTCTCCAATTCTTACCCATAAGCTTTTGACCTGCTCATGGCTATATGTCAGGGACAGTTCTTCACCCTCTATCTTTTTCTTGATGTAGAGGGCCACGCTTCTACCCCTCCTTCCTCATCTGTCCCTTCTGAACAGCCTGTAGCCATCAAAAGCCACACTCCAGTTACGGGTTTCAATCCATCAAGTTTCAGTAATAAAAGTCATAGCTTTCTAGCAGCACAGTGACTTCATACTGCTCCTGTTTGTTGCCCATGCTGCATGTGCTGGTGTAGTGGCACTTCAGCTGGGCTGCCAGCCACATCACCTTCTTAGAGGAACTCCCCTTAATACCTTTGAGGTATTTCCTTGGTGTTTCCCTGTTGGATCCTATTACCTCAGGAACCCCTGGCTCATCTCCCTAAGACTTCAAGTGTGCTGCAGTGCTGCCAGCACTTCTCAGAGCATCAGGCTGAGGGCCCTGGCTAACACCTTGTCCTTCTAACCATGACAAATCATCCAGGACAGGGAAATAAGAGAAAGAATCCAACAGAATGCTACAAGGATGATTAAAGAACTGGAACATCTCTTTTATGAGGAAAGGCTGAGAGCCCTGGGGCTGTTTAGCCTGGAGAAGAGAAGCCTGAGAGGGAATCTTATGAATGTTTACAAATATCTGAAGGGTGGGTGTCAAGTAGAAGGGGCCACTCTCTTTTCAGTGGTGCCCTGTGATAGGATGAGGGGCAATGGTCACAAACTGGAACATGGGAAGTTCCACTTAAACATAAGGAGAACCTCACTGTGAGGGTCACACAGCACTGGAACAGGCTGCCCAGAGTGGCTGTGGGGACTTTCAAAACCCATCTGGATCTGTTCCGGTGTGGCCTGCTCTAAGTGATCCCTCTCTGCCAGGGGAGTTGGACCCAATGATCTCCAGAGGTCACTTCCAACTCCTATCATTCTATGATCCCACAGTATATCACAGAGAATCCTAATATCCCACTCACACTTCCAAGTCTAGTTTAAAGCCCTGTCAATGAGCCATGCAAGCTTCTGAGCAGAGACCCTCTTCCCACTTTTAAGAAAGGTGAGTACCATCTGATGTCAGCAAGCCTGGTGATATGCAGGCCATCCCATTATTGAAAAACCCAAAACTGTGGCAGTGACACCAGCCACGGATACAGGTCAGAGATACAACTGTGATATAGAGACAAAATTACATGGAAACTACTCTAGGAAATAGTAACCAGAGCACAAATGATTTTATAATGAAGTCAAGAAACTCTACAGCTGGAAGGAAAAATGAGTTAGGAGAAAGAGAAGAATTTCTAAACCAGAAAGTTTGAAAGAGGAACTTGAAAGACAAAGCTGTATTTTTGAAAAAGCATTCATCCAGAAAATTAAAAGCTCACTTGGAGGAAAAAGGCGAGTAATCACTTTTCTTTTTTAATCTGGTTGTATGCTTGCTGTTAATGTCATAGTAACTGTAAATGATGGCAATGTGCTTCCCCTTAGAGCCACAGAGAAGCAGCACCACGATTAACAAACTCTGTACTAATGTCCTGATGAATGTGAGACATTCTGTAGCACTTGCTGAATACTCTGTGTTCACTTACTTCCTCAAATGCTCAATTCAGGAAGAAGACATTTGTATCACTTCAAAGGCAACTTTCTAGGAAAAGTATTCAAGTAATAAGCTAAGAAAAATTTATCAAGCCAGCATATCTCACCCTCCCCTTACCAAGCCTCTACACCAAAGCTTTTGTGTGAAAATTAGAGAAACGGCCATTTCTAAAGGAAATCTCTTGGCACAAGTCAGAGGTACAGGTTATCTGGGAGCCATGTGATCACATCTGGAAAGCCACATGTGGATGTATACCAGTAAAATTTCATGATCATGTATCAGGATCATGAATACTTTAAGGTACTCCAGGAGAAGGAAACATTCTAAGTTGAAGTTTAAAGGAGTTCATTATCAAGAAATTGTAAGCGCTATCCTGGTCTTCATGCAACATGTGTCCCTTCCATGAAGTTCTATATAAAACATCCAGATGCTACCACCAACCCTGGTAGTGTAGCACCTCCAGTGAAGCACCAGAATAATCTCCAGACAACCTCTCCCTCTCCTGCCTCAGTACTTTCACCCAGACCCATATCAGAGCCTAGACCCAAATCCTCAGATCCCTCAGACAAGTTTGCTGGATCTCAGTGACTTCCCCTAAGGTACTGAGGAAGAACTATATTAAGTTTGTGTCTATAGCTACTAATTTTGCCAGTTGGACAGAAAGAGGTTCAAGGATAAAGATATATAGTATATAGGTTCTGCCTGGATGGAACATGTTCTTTTAGATATTTGCCAGACAACTTGCCCAAGCAGTAAAAAATGGAAGCTGACACCTGAGGAAGTCAGAACTGTCCCTTCCCATTCATCACACCAAAATTTGCTCTTACACAAAAATCACCTCAGAGAAGCCAAAGTTCTAGGCTAGATACAGGTACAGGTAAGAATCTGATTCAGCAGAAACGAAAGCCAGATGTGATAGGCTATATATCCTACTCAATTGTCAGAGCCCAGAACTGGGGGAATTCAGATCTATCTTACTGCCCCTATCAGGCAGGAGAAGATGTGAACTTGTACATCCCCCAGCTGTAGAACAAGTGGGAAACAAGGACTTGTAAATCCACCATGAAAGGCAGACAACAAAGCCCTGCACTGAAGCACCACCATGACCTCCTGAGTAAGTTCTAGATACTCCAGTTCTCTCAAACTTCCTGTTCTATACTGGAACTGCCTTCCCGAGGCTTAACAGACACCTGACTACTTAAGGAATGCAAATCAGGAAAACTTCCTACACAGCAGGACCTCCAGGCTTGATTTCAGACCAAACACAACTGTTCCACTTCCAGCATTGCTATGTCAGCTCTCTCCTGGATATGACTGGGACAGATCACCAAGTGAAGCAGCACTGTCATAAACAGAGAACATGACTGCTACTTTCAAGTGTCCACTCCAGTCTGAAGGAGGGGGACTTGAATCAAGAGTGTCTTGATCCACTTACTCAGCTCAATCTAGAAACACAAAAAATAACTATATGAGCATTATGAAGTTGCTTTAAACATTTATTTATCTTTTTCTCTCAGTCCCCTATCCAGAGTGTACTTCTCAGTCTGCAAAACCAAAGATTGCAACTACTGTCTCCAGACACCTGCTCACTCCACTGTATCTTAAAACACATCAGACATTGTTTAGACCTATTCTCCTGGTCATGATCAGGCAAAGGATCAAATTATGTGGGAAGTTACTGACCTGGAGAACAAGAGACTTGAGGAATAAACAGTACACCTGGTTTTAAATGTGTAATGTGGGCAAGACATGGCCAAACCTGCTGACTCTCCAAGCTAGGAGCACGCACTCATGCAGCATATTCCACCGATTATCTCTAGTTAGTCTTGAAGTACCAAGTACAGAAGACACTTGAAAAGGCACTCATGACTCTCTATTGCCTCCATGTTTTGTAATGGGCTTGTACAGAATCATGTGCTGTGAGCTAGTAACCACTTTTACACCAAACAATGGTGGGATGCTGCTTGATCTTCACTGTTTTCAGTCTGTCAAGTCTGTATTGCTTTGGTTGTCATCCAGTTCCTGTCACCTGGCTACACACACTCTCCTGGCCTATCATTGGAGTTCCATGAACACTGGACAAGAAGCACTAGAAGTTGCAGGCAGCGCTGAATACTGGCTGTTACACGTCTTGTGACTTGAAAGAATTCATCCATTATCCAGAGGGTTTATGTGATTTGGATACTGAGCATGGCAGGACTTGTCTCAGGAAAATATGAACTCTTCTTTTTCCTTCTTCTCCCATGACAAGTTGTGTCTCTTGATTCTGAGCCACTAAGAGGCCTGTAATCCAAAATTCTGCATTGTTCAGGCCAGGAAGTGGGAAAAAATTAGGCTAAAACTTGTCCATGCTAGTTGCCTGGGGTTGGTGGAAAGCTTTCTGTTTAGAGCTGTGAGACAGACTGGGACTTGAGCTGCCATGGAGACTGGGAAAAGCTGTGGGGAAAAATATAGGGAAAAAAACCCCATTCTTACAAGAGGAGGCACCATGACAAGAAGGTCTTGTACCAGCACAGAATGTTATCAATATTGGCTCAGTGTGTACAGGTAGTATCACTGTGACTACTCATGACTACACAGCAACCAGGCCAATACACCAGCCAGATGTTTTCCCTGGGTAACGTACTTCCTCTCATCACTGTTTTTAACCAGCTAGTCTCTGATGGGGTTAAGAAGAGACAACACGCACAGGCACCTTGCAATATTCCTGGATTCCAGACCTTTCCTAATGGAACATGGTGCACTGCAGTAGTCCAAAGATGGAAGAAAAAAATTAGATTAATTGGATTGCTATTGCCAGCACCTTGCATGCTTAAGAATGCTTAGACATCTAGATGGGCCTAGAGAGAGTTGAAATAGCTTGGGACGCAGGCCTGAGCATCTAGAAGATATAGAGTTGTACACATAGAGAAATTAGTCCTATAATCAAGGGCAATTTTGCCACTACTAAATTCAGATTCATACTTTTAGAGTGGCAACTAATGTTTGTGCGGGAAGATAAAACCCAGCCTTCATGAGAAATCATGGATAAAACTCTACATGTTTAGACATAGTCACGGCATTCCGCTTAATCTAAGTAGTATTGATGCACACTGGACACAGTAATTAGAGGTTTACTGAAATCTAAATCAGATTATAAGGAAACAAACAATCTTTGTGCATGAACCATGCAGAAAATGTCCTTCTTTTCTGCTGAAAGAGCAGATTTTAATTGACTGCATTTAACCTTATTGTAGAGAGGAATATAAAGTTTAGCTCTTTCTCTTACAGGTGAGACCACAGCTGCTTCACAGGTTCTATATATGTTCTAAAATTTTAGGTGTTGAAAGTGCTTGCTTTCCTTTAGCTTCTTTACTTCAGTTACTTGATTGATTCCAAATTGTCTCCAGTGCTTATACACAAAGCTATAATTATTGACATACGGACGGTAATAAGAAAAAAAGGAAAATACACCCCATTCTATAACAAAATGGCAGATTTTACAATCCTACACAGAATGTAGGGCTCTTTTGTTTATCTTTTTTCATTCCAGGAATTGCACTGAATAGGAAAAAGAAATCTATTGTATTATTAAATCTAGTTTCTTCCATTGAGACATGAAAGATGACTCCTCCTCATCAGGAACTTGGCACCAAAGTAGAGCAGGACTTCACAAAAATCAAGAAACAATCAAGCTTTGCTTACATTTGGTGCTATGACCTATCCGGGCATTAATTATTCAACTGTCTACATCCTATACATTCCGAGCACAATGGGAATATGGGTATTCAAATAATAAAAATGTGGCAACTTTTGTTTTTGTTTACTTTGAGTATCTCTTGATTAGTTTTCTCAATATTTATCTGACTCATGATACATCTTATAGCTATGTGAAACAGATGCTTTCCTTCCATGGTATATATGGTGTTGGGATAACTCTTGCTATGACTCTTAAGTGAGAGACAGAAAAAAATAAGACTTTCAGGAACAGCTCCAAGATAGCATGCCATGGGAAACAGTTCCGCAGTGGTATCTTCTTGCAGCTTTCAGAGTGAAGTTCAAGTAGGATGGAGATGACGAGATCTTTGATTACATATTCACTTCCTATTGCTTCCAAGGGATACTTCTCTGTCAGTAACATTGCTTGTTTCTGTGTATTTTCTAGTTGTCATCAACCAATACAATCTTGAATAATCCAGTTGCCTGTGTTAGATCTTCTATCCAAATTCAAAGCCTCCATTTGCTTCCAAAAATATTCACTTCCATTTAAATCATTAAAATTTCACTGCCTTTATACTCACATGCAATTCTTAGTATGAAAGTTCTTTTTTCTCCTTTTACTACAGAACTGCAATAAAATAGGCAAAGCTGCTATTCATTTTCAGATGCATTGCAAAAGAAAAATCAATGTAAAGTGAAATGACAGAATTCCAATTTATTAGTAGTAGGAAACGAGAACTATAGCACTGAGTAACCTTGCAGTTACTAAACCAAAAAGATTCTTCATCTATTCCAGATTAAAAATATATATATTTTTCACTCTTAGGCTACCCTCTATTTCTTCTGGCAGCAGTGTTCTCAGTTCCTAATCAATACATTTTTTAAAGACAGATGCAGAATGAAATACAGCTGTTTTCAAATACCATTTGCTATCTAGCATCAATGCAAACTGCCCACACACAGCACTACTTTGACTTTAAACAATTAACCAGCTGGAAAATGGTTAAAAACATTATGAATTCCTGATTCAGAGGAAATTATTTCTTCAGCTAGCTTCTACACAAAAATTACATCTACATTTGTAGTTCTAGTGACACCACAGCCAACACTATTTTAAACCAAAAGAATTCAGATGTATGTCATCTTTCAAAACAGAAGCATTATTAGTAGTAATCTCTTTTCATTACAAAATACAAAAATTCTGTAATTCTGTATTACATTATAAGGTATTGTATTATAACATTAAAAAGGTGAAACACCTAGAGTTGTACACTGATTATTCACATTACTCCTATGACTTTATTAGTCGTTTCTGACAAAAGCTTCCTTACCAAAATGGGTAATTTTCTTTAAACAGTTTTTCCAGAAACTTAAATTTTACAGTTGTTCCTGGGAATTTACATTATGCTTCCTAAAATTTTTTAAATCACCCAAAGTATGAGAATTCAATTGCTATTAAAATTATGGGGACTGGGTGACAATATGCAATTACATGTAATTCCTTATAATTAGACTGAATCGTTAGCAAACACATTTTCAACCTGATGCAAGAGAGTGATTCTCATTTTATTTACATTGAGATGTGTCAGTAATATCAGCTCTGTTAATACCAGTATAGATAATTATTCCTTTGCCTGACTGAAAAAGCAACATTAGTGGAAAAAGGCTGTATATGAGAGAAGAATAGCCTGCATATGAAAATCTGACAGATCATTGCACTGATGTTCAGTATCTGCTTCAAGGATGAAGAGTCATTGCCTTTGCCTTGCTTTGTGTGTGTTTAAGCACATACTCCACATCCTTTTGCAATGTATGACTTGGAAAAAAAAAGATACCACACAAATGTGAACAAACAAGACAAGTAGATTAGACCTCAGTTCTGGCCTTGGCAATCTACCCAGCTTCCATTCACTTCAGAATACAACTACATACCCTAAATGACACACTTTGGTCTTTTCATTACGTTGATTTCAGCATGTCTGGAGCAGGAAGCTATATAGTCATCCTTTCCAGAAATGAAAATAGTATAAAATCACTGTATACTTACCACAGCAATAGGGACCTGAAAAAGAAGCAATCATACGATGCTTAAATACTTTAACCTATGTATGACATAGTTAATCAATTTCATGAAATCACCCTTCATCAGACTAAGCAATCAAAATTTAAAGTATTTTTTTAATCTAGTTTATTTTTCATTTATTTTGATTATATTTCTGTGGCCTTAAAATACAAAAAGTATACCTTTTCATTCCCTCTCCTGAAGTACTTAGACTGAAATCACTGCAAAGAATAAATATGTTCTTGACATGTTAATACGTTGATTACATTGCCTTATTATCTATACAGAAATGTATTTTCATCTTTCTGACATTCCTGTTCATAAAATCTAAGTTTTGGTCCAAATGTCCCCTGAAAAAAGCTCTCAGTTGCATCTCCTGTCCTCTCTCCCAGCTCAGTCTCTTCTTACAAAGAGAGCAATACACTCTGCGGAAATGAAGAGTAAGGAGAAATGACGCACACAGATTTCCCACACGACAAACATCCCAGCAGATCTCTCCAAATGTATTGATGACCATTCTGAGGATAGGTAAATGGGAAGCAGAGTCAGAAATGATACACAATTTGTCACGACAAAGTCACATAGCATTTCCACATTTCTCATATGCAATACAGACTCTCCATAAAAACAGCAGTGAAATTGTGGAATCAGCTCTGTTGCTACTTTGTGGCCTAAAGAAAAAAGGATTTAATTTGTCAGACACCCAAAAAAAATCTCCTACGCATAGCAGCATGCATAGCTTCCATGTAAACAGAATACACTGAAGAAGCTACACACTTATATTTAGGCATCACTAAGGAAAACTAGTGATGGAAGAGACAGAAGCATGCAGATATTTTGATGTAGGGAAAATGTACATAGAGTGTATGCCAAAATATCTTAAAATTATTTAAGGATAATTGTCAAAAGACAACAATGAAGAATCATCAAGAATTACTTCTGATAGAATTCTGTAGGGCCTCCACTGCTTTGAAAGTCTGTCTGAATTATATCAGCCTCTCCAGGATGCTCTAATGACTAAATGAACACTTAGCTTCTGCTAGCCACAGTCCCAATTTCATGTTCCCTGCCGCTTCTGCCCCTGGCCAGGAAAGGGATGACTATACTAGTCTTCCACAATGCACATCTTCAGTAGATCTGAACCTCGGTCTGGGCTTTCACAAGCTTTCCTTGTAATCTTACCTGGCTCTCCCAATACAAATAGCCCATCAAGAGGTGAAAATTTCACGTGCAGAGGCGACATCCTGACATTATTGCCAATGGCAAAACTTCTCATAGGCAAGTAAAATCCTCAACCTTTTCAATC
The DNA here is from genome assembly GCA_027560015.1 of Chloroceryle amazona. Taxonomy (NCBI): domain Eukaryota; kingdom Metazoa; phylum Chordata; class Aves; order Coraciiformes; family Cerylidae; genus Chloroceryle; species Chloroceryle amazona. The sequence goes on from JANHFX010009008.1 coordinate 9,155, forward strand.
AAGGTCCTAACACTATTAATAACAGCATAGTCCTCAGCAAATTGTTTAGAAGATGCCCATTCCCATCACCTTCTTTTGAAATCTGCATTTTCTTCATAATGTAAATCACTATCAGTGACATGCATTAGCACAAGAAAAAATAATGGTTGATCAGTTCTTAGACTTCCTAAAAGAAGTCTCATCACTTTCATAGGCTGGTATTGCACCAGTCATATCTATCTCACTGAAATGCAGAAAACTCCAGCATTACATATCCTTTAATCACATTAATTTTGTACCTTTTTCACTAGATTCTGATGAAATAAATGAAAATACCTTTCTCTAACTCATATCTTGTTTTGGATTCCCCTCCAAACTATTCACTCTTGTCAGCTATGTGGCCATGATTGCCACGATTGCATCTTGACCATGTCTTCACTCTCTTGTTGTTGATGAGATCCAACTTCAATTCCTCACTGCTCCCTACTTACTCTGATTTTTATGGAAGGCAAACTGAATACACAGAGGCCAAATAGGATCCTATGGTAACTTCCAGCTAAATCCCTGGTGTGGATGGTGGAAGTCAGCAGGGCAGATCATTACAACCCTCACATGGGGTCACATAGACCTCGTATGCAATATTGCATTCAATTCTCATGCCTCGTCCTGAGTCAAGCAAGACAATCAGGAGCTGGATCACTCACCCTCTAAGAAGAAGCTGAGAGAGAAATGAGCTTGCTTAGCCTGGAGACGAGATGGCTTTAGCAGGGAACTAACACCAGTCTGCCAGTGCCTATGAAGAGCTTACCAACAAGAGCAGGGTAGATTTAGATTACACATTAGGAAGAATTCCTTTACTGTGACGGTGATGAGTCACTGGAATGGGCTGCCTAGAGAACTTGTGGATGCCTCATCCCTTGAAGTATTTAAGACCAGGCTGGATGAGGCTTTGAGCAACCTGGCCTAGTGGGAAATGTCCCGGCCCATGACAGAGGGGTTGGAACTAGATGATCTTTAACATCCCTTCCAACTCAAGCCATTCTATGATCCTATGATAAGATGGAGACAGGCTCTTCACTGATGTGAATATGACAAGAACAAGAGAGTAATGAATTGGAACTCAGAGGTTATGACTCCATGTAAAGAAGAAAAATTGCTATGAGGATAATTAACTATTGGGTCTAATTGTCCAGAGAGGTTGTGTAATCTCCTTCCTTAGAGGTTTTCAAGGCAGAATTGAACAAAACCCTAATCAACATGGTCTGAATTCTATGTTGACCATGCTTTGACCAAGATGTTGGATTACAAACCTCCTAAGGTCCCTTCCAATTTGAAGGCTACTGTGATTTAGTGTAATAATGAGCATTAAAAAAAATAACAGGAAATGAAACATCCAGTCTGACCTGAACACATCTTTAGGAAGCATCAGTCAAACTTTTTAAAAAAAAGATAGAGTATTACCACCCTTGGACAAAGCACAGCTGAAATTTCTATAGGCACAGACTACAATTCTGATCACATTTGCTGAAGAAACATAAAGTCAGATTAAAAAGGATACAGAGCAGGGCACAAAGGTATCTGGAGGAATAGAGATATTCTTACATGAAAATAAACCAGAAGGGTGAGCTTAAACTGACTAAATGTAGGCTTAGAAGATGTATGATTACTCTTTGACCAAAAAGTAAAACCAGGAAAGTTATGAAATAATTTTTGTATCTAAACAGGTATAAATTGACCATGTATCAATTAATTAACACACTTAGATAGAATCCTTATTGCAAGTCTATAAGCATCTTTACATCCCTTCCTGATTTACTTGCAGATTTTATAGCTGATGACATCAACTCCAATAATAAAAGTTTCACCTGGGGGAAAAAAAAAAACAAGCAGGGGGATATGGATATAAAAAGAGAAAAACACAGAAAAAGGGAAGGGTAACTGGAAAAGTAAAGAGAGAAAATGGAAAGGGGAAAGGTAAAATCTCCTCCACTGGCTAGTCAAGAAGAGAACTCAGAGGGTCTCCCCAACCAGTATCCTCTCCCAGGTATCCTCTCCAGTGAATGAGGTGCTCCACCATACTACTTTTCCCATAGAAACTATATAGACTTCCTCATGATATGTTCAAATTCTCAATTGCCTGTACCCACTTACCATGTCATTAGCATTGATTAGTCTGTGATCAGAGGATGGTGTTGCAAGCTAACTGTCTGTTAAGCTTTACACGTATTATTGTGTAACACTTAGAATATACTTGTCTTTCTCCTAATTCAAACTAAAAACTGCAAAGAAAGTGCAAGAAAAGGATGGTAAAAAAGTGACTATTACACCAGTGGTAATCACTTCCCATGGAAAGAAAACCTGACATAACAGTATGAAGGTGTGCGAGGGCAAGGCCACGAGAACAACAGTACAAGACCAACTGCATGAGACGAACAGCACAAGGACAGCAAGGAAAACACTGCCCACCAGGTTTGGTGAAAGCTTACAGAGATGCAAGAGAAAGCAGAGTGCAGAGCTACAAATGGAAGACCCTTAGTATTGCAAAAGGTTGAGGCACCAAAGGCACTGTGCAGCACACCACCTTCTTTGTAAGTTCATGCTCAACTCTTCTCGCATCTTCCATGCACATGAGACTGACTTATCCTTCAGGGCTACCAACTTCTCTAGTGGACCGGGCACCAGCTTTTCAAGACACTCATTAGACAAGGCCACCTTTTCTCTTAGAGGTTAAAACAGCATGCCAACAGAAGATGGACACTGTGAACTTGATGGTAGTCTTACACATGCTCAGCTGAGCCAGATACAGAACTCAAGTCTGAACAGAGCCCCAGGAGTAACAGTCATCCATTCTACAGGAGAGTACTCTGCATCTTGAACAGAAATGACCTTAAAACAGACTGAGTCTCAGAGCAGAAATCAAATTAAGAGATACAGAATCCAGCATCTTCTCCTCCCAGGCTGAAGAGCTAGGAACAAATAAAAATGGAGACTGGCACTGCAATCAGAGAGTGATGGGGATAACACCTGTGTCTGGTGTGACCAGATGATCTGCTCAGCCTGGTGGCTGAGGACGTTAAAAGGCAGAGTACAGTAAGGGAATGTGAAAGGGAGATAGACTGGTGGAGTCAGGTCCTACCATCCTTGAGGATAGGGCAGCAGGTGGAGGCTCCATTAGAAGAGGAACCTCTCCTTCCTTGTCACTAGGTAAAAGAAGGGACCCTAAGAAATGAAGGAGAATGGAAACAGGTCCCCACTTGGCAAGGCAGAAGAATCCCCTCCCAGTTGCCAACCATCTACCAGAAGGGTAGGAAGGAAGTCATCTTGTAGATGACACCATCGACAAGAAGGGTAGGAAAGAAGATCTGGGGAACTAAAGGCTTGTCAGCCTGACATCAGTTCCAGGGAAGATTATGGAACAGTTCATCTTGAGGGTGATCACACGGCAAGTGCAGGACAACAGAGGGATCAGGCCCAGCCAACATGGGTTCATGAAGGGCAAGTCCTGTTTAACCAACCTGATCTTCTACGATCAGGTGACCTGCCTAGTGGATGAGGGAAGAGCGGTGGATGTTGTCTCCCTGGACTTCAGTAAGGCATTTGACACATTTCCCATAGCATTCTGCTGAAGAAGCTGGCGGCTCATAGCTTGGACAGGAGGACTCTTCACTGGGTTAGAAACTGGTTGGATAGCCAGGCCCAGAGAGTGGTGGTAAATGGAGTTAAGTCCAATTGGTGACCACTCACAAGAAGTGTCCCTCAGGGCTCAGTTTTGGGACCAGTCTTCTCTAATAACTTTATCGATGACCTGGATGAGGGGATAGAATGTGCCCTCAGTAAATTTGCAGATGACATGAAATTAAGTGGGAGTGTCGATCTGCTTGAGGGGAGGAAGGCTCTGCAGAGGGATTTCGCCAGGCTGGAGCGATGGGCTGAGGTCAATGGAATGAGGTTTACAAGGCCAAATGCCGGGTCATGCACTTCGGTCAGAACAACCCCAGGCAACCCTACAGGCTGAGGGAGGAGTGGCTGGAGAGCTGCCTGGTGGAAAAGGACCTGGGGATGCTGGTGGACAAACAGCTGAACGTGAGCCAGCAGTGTGCCCAGGTGGCCAAGAAGGACAATGGCATCCTGGCCTGTATCAGAAACGGTGTGGCCAGCAGGAGCAGGGAGGTGATCGTGCCCCTGTACTCGGCACTCGTGGGACCACATCTTGAGTACTGTGTCCAGGTTTGGGCACCACAGTACAAGAAGGACACGTGAGGTGCTGAAGCAGGTCCAGAGAAGGGCAGCGAAGCTGGTGAGGGGTCTAGAAAGCATGCCTTATGAGGAGAGGCTAAGGGAACTGGGGTTGTTTAGTCTAGAGAAGAGGAGACTGAGAGGAGACCTTATTGCTCTCTACAACTACCTAAAAGGAGGTTGTAGCGAGGCTGGTGTTGGTCTCTTCTCCCAAATTACTAATGATAAAATGAGAGGAAATGGCCTCAAGTTACATCAGGGGAAGTTTAGATTAGATATGAGGAAGAAATTCTTCACTGAGTGGTTAGGCACTGGAGCAGGCTGCCCAGGGAGGTGGTGGAGTCATCATCCATGGAGATGTTTAAAAATTAAGTGGACATAACACTTGAACCTGTGGTCTAATGGATAGATAGATAGATAGATAGATAGATGTTACGATGAAGGTTGGACTCGATGATCCTAGAGGTCCTTTCCAAACATAATTGTTCTGATTCTATGAAAAGATGTACTGTAAGTAGTCATTTTCTTATAGGCATTTCTGAGCTACCTTCACTGAAGACTATTACATTTCCTTAAAGAAAAGGAATTTATATTTATGCAATAGCTTTAAAAACAAGCTATCCTGATGGCTATTAGACAATAGAAAGAAACTGCAAAAATGTATCATGATTTGAGTGATAAATGTTAACATATATATTGAAAAACACCATTAACAAGAAAGTACTGGAAAATAAGAACAAATATTTGTGTTCTACTACCTTCCAAGCTCAAAATCTACATAATACATTGAATTAATACTAAAGACAAATAAACATCTGATTTTGAAGGTTGTTTAAAAAAAGTTTTCAATCACTTTTCCCAATAAAGGAATTGCTAAAGTGCATCATTTCACCTTGCTGATCTTGACTGTGTGAGACTGTATGAACAGCAAAACCTAACCTAACCAAAAATCTGTTTAGCTCAGTATCTTGTCATGTTAACTTTTTGCACTGACAAAATTCTTTGGCAAAAAGTTGCATAATAATATATTGTAGAAAAATGGAGCATCATGGAGAAGTTTGAGTATGTCCTCATAGAAAAGTAAGATCATACTTTGTAGCTGAAAGGATTGTAAAATGGCCTCGAAGTATTGAAACATTACTTTTGAACAGCAGTTTCACTGTAATTTTTAAGTTTCTTGAAGATGAAGCTATGGATTAACGTACACAAATAAAGATCATAATATTATAAAAGTTGTAATAATAAAGTCAACACTAATGCAGTCTTACCCCACGTGGACTGATGTTCACAACATGGTGCATTCATTCCAAGTATGTTTCATTAAATAAGAGATAAATTCTTTGGTCATATTTGATCATCCTAATCTAAAAACTCAAAACCAAAAAGAGCAAATGAAAGGTGATTTCATCAAGTAATGTCAGCTCTAAAACATGTTACGTATCAGTTTCAGTAAACAATCTAACTTGACATGATTCAGCAATGCACCTTCTCCTGAACAAAAAAATGCTTAGTTCTCTGGGAATCATTACTGAAACCTGGAATCGTGACAAACATCTTTTTACATGGAATAGTCCAATGTTCTGTCTTTACATGAGAGTTATCTTTAATTTAACTCATCCAAAGCATTATGTACCTTCCTACTTAAATGCAGCAATGGAAAGAACATTTTCTCATACCCTCTTGAAGAGAGTGGAAAACTAATAAATACTCATTCTTTTAACTTGAATTTCTCTGGAAAGTTAATTTCACATAAACAGTACGCAGACAGGCCATAGCATATAATCCTCAGCAAATCTGTCCCAAATCTCTTCTGTAAAAGGGAAAAAACCCTCACTTGAGATAAACTAAACTCTCTTGGCTACATGATTCAGCTATGACTATGCTGTAAACCAGAAATACTGCTGATGTTTGTGCACACATACCCTGAGCAGCTTTAAATTAGCTAGTCTGAATACTGATGAATATAAAACAACAATGGTACATACAGTCTGGTAAATATCTGCTTAATTTACCATTTTGGAGATGACTAGGCTACAGATCAACCTTCTGGGCATATTTTTTTTTTGTTATAGTTGTTCACACACAATGGGTTTTGATTCTTTTTGAAACTACATTTTGCCTACTGAACATCAGTTGAATGCTAAGAAGCAACTACTGCAACTACATGTAGTCACCCTCAGTATTTACAGTAATTCATATCAGGATTCATAACACTGATGATGGGTAAACAAGAATTTGACTAATATTTTCACCATGCAAATTACATTTTTAACAGCAACTTTTATGGGACTAGCTCAGGTAGTGAGATGAACAACCGAAAATTATTTTCCACTTTAAATGTTTTTGAGAAAGTACATAGTTTTTGTATCTGACTCTCTTTTTAATGTTATCTTCTATTAAGAAAATAAAAAATATATATGCCACCCAATCACTATGTTATATTTAAAAAAAAAAAAAAAATCTATCAGGAACAAGTGCACCAAATGAAGCATGTACCGAGACTTACAGTAGTGACACTATTTCACTTTTGTTTTTAAACAAGAAGGAGGTAAACAGAAGATACATAAATGCTTACAGACTACTATTCCTGTTTCATCCTGTAGACTGCTCTTCATTTATGGAAAACCAGGCTAATGGAAAACCAAACACTACAGTTTTCAAAACGGGCTTTTACTGTCAAGTTGAAAATATTTCGGTGCATTACATATACCCATTGACTTCGACACCAAAGGAGTCTGACACCGACTGTTTCAGTTAACTAACCCTGGTGCTGCACTTGCATCAACTTTGTCACCCAGAGTATAATGGTGTATTTTTCACTTTTTCAGAATTCTGAACTTACAATATTTTCATAAAAAAAGAGTTACTTCAATATTTATATGAAGAACCTGACACCAGTGGTAGGCAAGTATGACCGACTTCAGCTTTTCTCTAGGACATGTTTTTTCCTAACATTTTGGATCACATCTCTGCCATCATAATGAAAAATAGGTGTTAAAATAGTGTATTATTTGTATCATTGACAGTAGAAAATTATATATACTTAAGACCTATCTACTTTAGACAAGTAACAATGCAACTTAAGCCTATGAAGGGATGGAATTGCCTTCCAAGACTGCTCCAGTATTATGACAGAGAACAAGCCTGCATTTCTCTCTGTATAAAGTAGGCGCTCTGGGTACAAAACATATGTGGGCTCAAGCCACTGATACAGGAATGCACTGGATAGGAGAAAAAACTTTGAAATATTTCAATAAAAAAGACAATTTTAAATATCTTCAAAAGATTCAGGGGAGCTGTTGGGCATCTGGGGAGGGGGGATGAAATGCTCAGAAAGGGAAGATATGACCAGGCATTAGAAAAAACATGTGAAATACCTTCCTTTTTTGTTCATGAGTTCTCAGAAGAGCTCAGAGGCCTTTGTGAGCTTGCAAATTGAATTCTGAATAACTGTCACAGAACTATTCTTCTGTTACAGAAAACAGAATGTCAAGGAACTAAAGCTGACAATGTTGAAAGACAAATATGTTTAAAATTCCTCGATTTCTGTGTCGGTGCTTGTTCTGTTTGTGATTCTCAACAGCTTTTGCATCAGAAAAGAACATTCATGTATTTTCATATGTCAAAAGGTCTCCACAATTCACTTCACTACTTCATTCTCAATGTTCAGCTCGTTTTAAACATTTCTCTCCTCTTAAATCTCTCACATAGTTTATCAGCGTTTTTAGACCTCTTCGGAGCACTCAAAAATACAGACTGCCATGGTCTCAGAGTAAATCTTTCAAAGACGAATACACATTTTGTGCAAGCTTTTCTTTTTCTATGACGGTGATAAACCCGAACGATTACCGATTGCTGTTACATTTCATTTCAGATCAAAATTCAGACACTGTAGGTGAGTCAAAACAACTGTAAACCACCCATCCGACGGCCAGCGTGCCAACCTGCATCCTGCCCTGCTGTGATGCGTACACCGCTTTGCCACCGAAAATACAGTTGCACGGAGCTGTGGCCACGCAGCCGGGGCGGGATGTACCTGCCCTCGGCCACCGCCTGCTCCAGGCAGCTCCCGCACCGGCCCAACGGCCCTGCCCGCGTGGGCGCGCCCCCGCCCCCCCCCCCCGCGCCGCGCCCCCCCCCCCGGCCCCCGCAGCAGCACAGCGCCCCA
>JANHFX010009009.1:14286-30041 GCA_027560015.1 Chloroceryle amazona
AGAGTGGCTTGTGGCTTCATGGGCACCTGGCGTCCAGCCAAGGTCAAACCACCACAGACATACAGGGCCTTCAAAGAACTAGATGGCAACTGACCTTGCTTTAACTGACAGACAGACAGCATGGAAGTACTAGAGATCAAATTCCTATTTGTGATTTCTGGCTGAAGGAAGAGACAAAGGCCAGAGGAAGAGGAGAATCTGTCTCCTTTTCCCAAGAGACATCTACAGGCTAGCAGAAGAGACAGATATGGAATATTAGTTCTGTTTATGATTAAGAGACAGATGATCACTATCAAAGTACTCAGACTAGTTTTTCTTAAATTTTACTGTATAAGTGTTGTTAACAGTGTTAAAAAAAAGGCTGCACAAAAATCTTTGTGTAGACAAATGTAATAGAGATGGAAAGAATTACCGCTTGACACAGCCGTAGTTCTTCAACTTCAGATATGAACAGCAGAAACTGAAAATCATCTTTCATTAATAAACTGTTTTTAATTTGAACACAATTACCAAGGCTCTTGGTTATCCACAGGTATGTATGCTGGAAAGCAAAATGTAGTGGGAATGTACTTAATGTAGTAGGAAGCACTGTCATAGTATTTGCAGTTTCCAGTATCCTGATCTGAAAAAAGGTGATGATAAATGTGAAGATGTTTAGAATGAAATGCATGTTAACTAGCAAATAGCTGGTCAGTGATTGTGTTATTTTCTCCATTATTTTGAGGCCACTTTATATTTTGGTTAACCAAAGATTGAATCAAACTTAAGAGCTTGCTGAACAAAATAGTTGTGGAATTTTGTCCTGTGCAGCTTCAGGAGGTCACAGTAGATTATATTTTTGGAGTGTTAATCCAGATAGTGATAGTATGCATATCTTAATATATCCTTTTATCTAATAACTGTTCATTTCTTTGCCTTTCTAAATATTGAAGATAGAAATACACCTAGTGGTGTGAATTGCAAAAGCTAGTATGTGTAAATGTAGTTTTTGTGCCATATCTTGAAGTGCCCTCTCAATTAGTTTTTAACTTCCCTGTTTTTTTTCTTTGGTGGCTCTTCCTATCTGGTTTTCCTGCTTTATGAATAGCTAATAGGAAAACTCACCTTATTTGACAGAGATAGGTTCTGTATTTATGTTGAATGAGGCTTTACTGGCTCAGTATTTGCTTTATTTTAACATGTGAATCAGTGTATTTGCAATAAGTTATTTAATGTTTTGTTCTATTAAAGGTGAGGCTCCATAATAGCAACTTCAGCAAGCTTCATCTATGCTAATTCATGTATTTAGGAATTAAACTTTAATCAGGCTGAACTGATACTATAGTGCTCTTCAGGTTGTAGTGGTATGTTTTGAAGTTTGTATTGGTCAAGTTACACCTTTTAATGTCGCTCTTCATTCAACTAGATTCTTTTTCTGACTGAAGAAACTCTTATTACAGGATTACTGAATTCAGTGTGTTTCTATTGTTATCAGGTGCAAGTACAAGCATGTAAGAATAAAGAAAAAAACAAAATCTGAAAGGATATAACCTTTTTTTCCCATTTCCAGCCTCTCTTTTCCCATCAAGATGAAACATGGAATTTTTTTCTTTGCTTTGTACAGTTTAGATATTGTTGGTGATATATAACGTTAGATTCAGGGATATTTACATAATTGTTTTGTCAGGTCACTTTAAGGCTTTCTGGTTTTAACCAGTTCCTGGGTTTATTATTTTTATTCTTTGATCATATTGAATTTCATGGTCCTGTAGGGAAAGGCGTAAAAGGAAGAGTAGAAGTCCCTCCAAGTCTCCTAAAACTTCCAAAGCAACAAAAAGGAAGTCTTCACGAACTCCCTCTCCGAGAAGGTCAGTTTGATGCAACATTGTGACAAAAAGAGACTGGACTGCAAGGTTTAAGCAGTTTGTTTATTTGAACTCACAGATTTAACTGCAAGGCCTGAGCAAACTACCTATTTGAAATCTAATAAGCACTAATGCAGGTTTTTATGGATACAGTGGAAGAATGCACTATTACAACTTAAAAGCAAGAATACACTATAACAAACTAGAAAATGAGCTAAATATTACACATGTGTCTGTTAATCGCCTGCAAACTTCCAGCATGCTAAATACCACTCCAGGTAAGGGCTCCCAATCTTAGGGAAGTCACCTTGGCCGGTCTTCCTGACCAAGGGGGAAGGGCCTCCATACAGGCAAGTGTTAGAGAGGCAACTCCTAAGATAAACCTTAGGAGTTTTATCCCCTGGTTTACTTGACTGATTACACAGTTTGAATACATGAGGAGGTAGCTGAAACCATCCAGGTGGTTGTAGCAAAAGTATGCCTGCTTAGAATATGCCATCTGGATACACAAAAGCCGAAACCACCACTGAAGCCCTCTAAGCTCTCTTTATCTGATTTTATCAAGAAGCCAATCAAATAGTGGTTTGAATTAAGACTCAGGGCATACCATGCGGTGAAGGATTACAAGGCTCTGGTCAGGTTTTGGGTCCTTCTGTGGTGCAGCATTGCTGTTTGGCCTGGGGTTTATGGACAGCTCAGGGCTTAGCCATCTACACAGCTCCCTATGTTGTCTTCTCATAAATGGGGGCATAGATAGGCAACCCACGTCTGAATGGCTTGCACCCCCCTGTGAGTTGCCAGCATGCAGTAGATGTTACCAAAACTTGCTTACGAAGTATGAACCAGAAAATACATACAAACATAAAAGTTAATCAGCAGTAAAGGATGAAGAATTTATAGTATTTTCTTTGCTTTACTGTCTTGGCACTAGTCATCTCAGATGATTTCATTTGGTCAGTATGATTCAGTTTTAATTTAAAACAAAGCCTTTCATGGTTTTGAGTTTAGGTATGGTTTCAAATGGATAGTTTCAAATCTGTCAGCAATGCAGATTTGCTTCACATCAATAAAAGTCCATCAGATACAGATTAATTTGGTTTTAACTTTTCAAATACTATATGTACTGAGCACATGCATTCTTTACCTCTTTTCAGTCAAAAAATCCCCTTGTCTTTATGAAGGGTTTTTTTGTTACATTTTCGGGCTTTTTTAGGAAAACCACCAGATTAGAGTTTAGTTTGCAATTAAATTATATGAAGGTTGTTGCTGTTGGATCAAGTTCTGATTTGAGTAAAAATTTTCTGAAACAGAAACAAGAAGGAAAAAAAAAGAGAAAGAGACACAAATAATGAAAGAAGAGAAAGAGAACGCTCCACCTCCAAGAAAAAAAGTAATAAAGAAAAAGAAGGAAAGGATAAATCAGACAGAAGTGCAACAACTGTGAAGGTAAGCTGTGTGACCAAGTGATATGCAGAGTGAAGCCACTGAAATTCCCTCTTTTTTTTTTTTTCTTCTTTCTTCTTTTTAGTTTTTCTCTTCCCTTCCTTTTCTTCAGTTTTTCTTACCTTTTGGGTTTAGCTTTTTCCACCTAGACCTACACTGTTGTTAGCAGTTTTAGAAGTCTTTGTGTTTGAATTTTACTGGACCTACAGGAGCCTTTGTGAATAGCCTATGGAAACACTTCAGTTTGGTCTGTTTCCTGTTCTGTGCCGTATGTTATAACTCACCTGGCTGTGTGTGTGTTTGAGTGTAACTGAGGAGCAACTTTCAGGGACAGCTTGGCTGTCAAGCTGAAAATAGCACTTTTTTAATGAACATTAACTCTGCAGTTCAGCCTCTCCATAGTTGCTTTGGTCCTGGTGTGCACATTGGACTCCTCAGGAGTAAAATAGAAGAGTTGGGGAAAATAGTACAGGGTTTTCCCCTGAAAAATAGGAGACATCATGATTAGGAAAGGAAATGTCTTCAAATTGTTTAATCTTAGAATTTGAAAACCAGCACGCCTTTAAAGAGAATTTTATTATACTTAGAATTATTCAGCTCATGGAAACAGGTGGTTTAGGTGACAGTGTTCACATGTGTAAGTATGTTAACCCAGAACTCTCTTAAAACATATTGGATACCTAACAAAAACTATGACAGAAAAAAAATAATCCTATTTCATTTAGAAGATATGTTGAAATCTTAATTTCTGGAGCTGTTTCTCGTAGGTTCCATTACGTTGCTTGTTCTGTTTGTTTGGTTTTTTTTTCTGAATATTGGTGATAGACAGATCACTGTCATTGTGGCAGTTATTTCTTGGGTGGCAGTTGCTATGAGTGCCTAACTTCAGACAATTGAAAAAAAATGGCTTTTTTTTTAAAAAAAAAAGTTTACCCCTTTATTCTAAAACTTCCTGAGACAAGACAAGCATGTAAAAACTGAAATGATGAAAAGACCAAGAACTGGTTGGAAGTCGTGTCCTATATTGCTAGGTATATGATTATTTTGTAAAACAATTGTATCTTTGGTAGGATAAAGATCACAATAAAGAGGATCAGAATTCAGAAAATGACAAGGAAGTAGACAACAGAGATACACAAAGGACAGATGAAGTCAAACTGCAACAGAATGGGAACTGTCAACCAAATGAAGAAAACCTCTCAATTAAAATGGAGGAGGTTTAAAGCAAAGAATGGACCTCTGATTCAACTAAGGAATGAAACCCAAAGCTTTTTATTTCCCAGAATGAGGAAGAAAATGTCAAAGCAATCAACCTTGAAGGTGTTGATAGTACTAGTAGCTCTTCCAATTCTTCTCATAGTTTATTTGTCTTCTTGCTGCAAAGCAAAAGAGGATGGACCAGTAGTTATACTATGAGAAGGCAGATGCCATCAGAACTATTCATCTCTGAAAATCCATGCATTTCCATGATGGCTGTACTTACTTGTAAAATTAATTCTGTTAAGTTTTGCCATAAGCTGTTACAAATAAGTAGAGACTTGCAGATGTAAACCTGTACTATCGAAGAAAAGCTCAAGATATGCATTGAAGGTTGTTTAAAATATTGCTTGATGAACAATTTTGTATTGTTTTACCTTGTGAGTTAAAACATCCACAAAGACTTCAATATGTACTGTTTGATGTGCTTGGAAATGGTGCATAAATACACTTTCTTCTGTTGTAAATGACAAGTGTCAACCCTGGGAAAGGGTTTTGAAACATAAACACAGTTCTACGGTTCTTACGTTAAATACCCACTGACTAGTGTGTTTTTCATTTGCTTACTGCTTGAGAATCTTGGGTTTTATTATTTAAAATAATTTCTTACTAATATCCCTAAAATTAATATTTCATTTAAAGTATTTGAAAAATGCATGCTACGTTTCTGTTCCTAAAAGGAACTTTGCCATATTATAGATAATAGGTTAGCTTATGGAGTTAATTTGGGATTGGTTTTAGTTGTTTTCTTTTGTCTTTCCTGAAGTGAGCACATCTGTATATTACCAGAACGTACAGCTTTGTTTTGAGATGTACTGCAGTGTGTCTGTTCGGCTCCAAATAGTACAGGTGCCATTACAAAAATGGATTTTTCTTACTTGTTTTAAAAAATATGGGAGCACAAGCAGAAGCTTTAGTGCCTTTTTAAAATGTGGTATTTTTTAGAAATGTATATGTGCTATTAATCATTTTCAGCTAAATCTTACCCAATCTCTATTGCTGTTTTGCCACCACCTTACTGTAGACAAGGATACAAGTGATTTGTCAGAATGGTCATTTGATTCACTTGTTAAAATACTAAAGCTCCGTTTTTACTTTTACTTTTTTTTTTTTTTAAGATATTTGTAGATGAAGGCAAAGATGTGATTTGGGGACCACCACTGTACAAAAGTAGTAGCTGAATACAAAGCATTTTCTGTTCGTCTTCATTAAAGATAGCCCTTTAGACATTTAATCTACATTTGGATGGCCTTAATTGTTACCTCTCCATCACCTTCTCTGATACCTTTTGGGTGATATAAAAGAAATTGTATGCAAAGAATGCGGGGATAAATAATTTTGGGGAAAATTTACACAGGGAGTTATATGGTTAGAGATTCTTTTTTCAGTCTCTAAGGAGAAAGCATGTAAGAAGAGAATGGCAAGGCAAGTTTTTTTGTCAAGGTAAAACATGACTTATGTTTTCTGAACTAATTAATTGGTTACATCAGATTTCTTAAGAGTCATACCTTTAAAACTTACTTATACGTAAAATCGAATAGATTATTTTTAATACAATCAAATTATTAATCGTCTTACCTCATGGGGAGAGATATTTCTTTCAGTTTAAAAAAACCCAACCATAGTAGCATATTGCATAGTAGCTATTTGCAATTTGCTTTCAGTTTATTTTCCTTTGTATAGTTAATTTGTCTGGTGGAAAAAAAAAAAAAAAAGAAAAGAAGGAAAGCATATTACAGGAAATGAAAAATTTGCCCAATTCCTGAGGTAATGAAACCCAGTTTGATTGTGAAGCTGCTTAATCCTCATTTTCAGTAGAATTTTAATGTTCTTGCCACTCTGTACATTTAAAACTATAGAAAACGCTTTACCATGTAAAGTATAGACAGTCATTTTTGTGATGTTTAAGCCACATGCTGTTGGCTGGTAAACAGCTTATTCTGATGAATGACAAATCTGTATGCTTACAGGAAGACTGAAGGATTGTGTCTTGCAACAACAGCTGTCTTATTTATGATGTGTAAGTAGCGTAGAGCAAAGAGATTGTTTGTATACTTGTTATCTTTGGTACCATTTCACTAATAAAGTTAAGTATTTTAGAGGGAAGTTTCTGCTGGTACATGCTAATTAAAGGAATATTTTCAGTTGATCTGGTCTTATTCATGCAGCTTCTTTAATTTGAAATGTGAATAACACTGAAAACATAAGTGTTATTTATAACATCTTCAAGAAGCTAAGTTTCTCCTTTGGGATGAACTAGAATTCTTGCAGCGTGTCATGTTTCAGCTGGTATTAGTTTGATTCCTTGAGTTTTGTTACCCTGAAATTGCATAGCTATATCAGAATATATAAAGGGTTTTGTACAGTTAGCTAGGAAAATGGAAATTTGTCTTTGGAAATGAATAGTTAAGGATAGCAGCCTTCCTGGCTAACTTACACATATGTAAGTCAGTGTGCAGCATGTTGTTATTTTGTATTTCAGTTAATGGCTCCCTTACAAAAATGGTGGGTTATTTTTTGTTTTAAAGGGGAAAAAAAACCTCAACGAGCTATTGAACACACACATTTCCTCCTCACCTCAAGCTGATATTTTCTTACAAATGCTATATTTTCTAGGTTTCCTTTGTAAATACTGTGCAGATCTGCGAGGGAGTTAAATTCTGTCCATTCGTATTAGATGTTTTACAATTGCCCTCTTCCTAAAAGCCACTACTAGAGAACTGTTACTCTGTAAAATGCCTATTGCTGCAGAGGGTAGCTCATTTTTCAGCTGGTAGTATATCACAGTAATGAAGTTTCTGCTTGCCGCAACAGGATACTTGTGCATCATTCATCAGATGTGTCCCATCTGCCACTGGTGGTCCATTGCATTCATTGTTAACAAGTTTGCATGCTGAGCTGCAATGTCAGTTTGTTTAGTTTTGCACTTTAAAAATGAGATTGAGCGGAGGTTTTGAGAACCATGTACTTAATGTATTGTTTAAAATACAATTGCATTTGAGTCAGCCTTACTTGAAAATGTTGTGACTCGTAGTTGCTCAGAAAAGTGATGATAGACCATGTAAAACGCGTATGCCTAAGCTTTCATTAGTGAGCGCAGTTGTTTTGCAACAGTGTGTCTAGTAAGAGAGACGATGTTTCTTTGGATTTTGAATGAAGGTGGTAGTAGAAGTCATCTTCTGGTGGATGAAGCAGGATTCCAAGCTCAATAGAAGTGGCTGTGACTTTGATACATTCATTGAAGTCAATAGGTTTACACAGGTGTGAGGGATAAAAATTTCTTTGTGAACTTTGTGTAGCAGTATGTGAAGCTGTTTTGCAAGTTTCACAATTAGAACTAAGAGGAAAAAAAAAGCACTCCTGTTGGAAACTAGAAACATCTGAAGAACACCTGAAAAGTGGGTGAGGTGTGAGTTCTGCCTACTAATTAGTCACCTGCTATGTTGGTTTTGTTTTCAATGGCAGTTTCAGAGAGATACATCTGAACTAGCTTTACATTAGCTGGCTAGCAGCAGCAACCTATGCAGAGCTTGGATTCTGAAATGAAATGTGACCACTCAAGTGCGTTTTACTGCAGATCTGCTTGTCACATGGTTAGCTTCTCTCTGTTGCCCTTAGCTGGTATTGGTATTTTGTAATAGTTACTGTATTTGGGGATTTCTGTGATTTTCTTTTGGTCTAAGGAAGAGATAATAACCGAAGGCTGCTTTGTATGATACAAATTATTGTGTATTTCATACCTGTCCTTATCAGTGTGTGATTTTCTTCATTGACAGGTATGAGTTGTTGCAAACAGTAATGCCATAGTGATGTGTGTATCTTCTACTTTATGCCTGTAACATCTCTAATCAATGTCTTTTTATTACTTTGCAATGAATTCATGTATTTTAATTTTGCTAGTTATTCACTTAGAGAAAAAAAACAAATAATACATTTTGCGCTAGTGTGAAAATTGCATTATAATGGTAAATAATATTAAAAGTTGTGAATTCTGAACAATGACTTGCAAACTGAGGTGTATTATGAGCCCTGCCTGCCACTTGGTGGTGCTTTCAGTTTGATAGTAATTAGTGATTGCCTTTGGTGTTACAATTCTAAAAGTGAAAATTTGACTTAGTGACACAAATGCTGAAATCTGTAAATGGGTAAAATGTAAATCTGTAGGCGCTTCATTCAGAGATAATGGA
Organism: Chloroceryle amazona; assembly: GCA_027560015.1. Taxonomy (NCBI): domain Eukaryota; kingdom Metazoa; phylum Chordata; class Aves; order Coraciiformes; family Cerylidae; genus Chloroceryle; species Chloroceryle amazona. The sequence goes on from JANHFX010009009.1 coordinate 23,018, forward strand.
GTTTTCTCAACAGATTGGTGTGTGGACAGTTGAAATTTGTAGATATAGTTAAGTGTTATTACCTAAAGAGAATCTAAAAAATTTGTTGGCTAAAATGTAGACAGAAAAAGTTCAGCCTGTACCTTAGGTTTATTTTTATATGTTGAAAAGTGTAATTAGTAACACTGAAAGCTAAGAGAACTGTATGAAAGTGTTTGGGGATTTTTTTAACATGCAAGAAACATTTTGTCTTTAATATTTTAAGTCTTTAAAAAAGTCTTTGTATGTAGTGTTTATTTCAAATTCAATAATGCTTTATTTGTAGGTAAGTTTTTAAGATCCTATTGCAGAATCTGAGCACATTAGTATGGGGATTTCTTCTGACTCACTGCAATATAAAACAGCTTAATAAAGCTGTCTGACAGTATGTGGAGGCAGCTACTGCCCCCTTAGTTTGAGGAGACGTAGCTAACACTTTGATTCTGTATTGTTTGAGTAAATACTACAGTTATTTGTGAACTTCAGTTTTCACTATGTCCTCTGAAACAGCAAACTCTTGCTATCCCAAGAGGATAAAAAAAAAATTAAAATCATCATGACATTTTTAGAATTGTTGACAATACAGGAGAACATGGACAGCAAAAATGTGTTTGTTTATATCTTCTGGAAGTTTTCAGTTTATATATATTTTTTTAAATTGTTATATTTTTTAGATTAGTGTAGTGCCAAATTTGACAGAAGACTTTTGGTGTATGATGTATGTTCCATACTAATCTTGGTAATGACGTTCTTCTCCCATTGAAAAGGTTACATGTATCTTTCTTGACCTGAAAGACTTGACAGCAGTGTTAAAAAGAATCATTTCATCTTCCTTTCACTCAGTCTTTGTCTTGAATGAAGCTGCCATTGAAGTAGCTTCCTTAGCAGAGCAGTTGCTCTGCTCAATAAAACCTTTCACAGTGCAGAGATTTAGAACTGCTGCACTGATGAGTAAATCATGTACCACTTAGAAATTGCTACTTCACAAACACATAAATTTCAGAATAATTTAATCAAATGAATCGTTGGCTTCAGAAATATCGAGAGTAGTTTGACGTGCACAGTTTGTGTAGTCTGTCAAGAGATTCTTCTGTTATTTTTCACACTGAAGGAGGAGCTGTGACTAATTTGTCATATACAGCACGTATCACTGTCTGTATTCAGATATACCTGGGGAACTTAATCATTGCAGCATCAAAAATACTATTTCCTTTCTCTTAAGTCTGTTATTTCCAGTAGTAAAGTAGATCTTCTGAGTTTAATAAACATATAACCAAACTTGTTCTGTGATGGTATATTTTTACATTATTGAAGAAACTATGAAATGGTACAAGTAAAGAAATGTCAAATGCTGCTATTATGTCGTTGTTATTTTCGTAAATAATAAACAATGTCCCAAAGCTTTAATGGTGTCATAAAATTCACTTCCATTAAATCTGGATGAGAAAAAAGTGGCTATGGAACAGTTCTTCCTCCCTCCCCCTGCATCTGCCCCAGAGAGTCAAGTGCTTTGGAGCTACATCTGTTGGACTGACACTGACAGGAGTATTACAGGAAATGTGGTGAGGAGTTAAGTACTTGTATCTTCACTTTTTAGTTACAGAAGAGGCTTCTGAATCCCCTGACTGAGCAGGGCTTTTTCGTCTCCAGAGAAAACTACAATAATACCACCAGGGAAAGCTTGTCATTTTTAAACAGTAAGTTAGTAAGTGTGGCTGTATAGCAATGCCTATCAAAATTTTTTAGGTAGGGTCAGGAGTCCATGCAGAGCTTCTGACATTAACTGTACATGTCAATCTGTTGTCGTGGGTATTTTCATTTTAAAATTCACCATTTTCAGTGCTTAAGCCTTTCTATGGTTTTTACAGTGTGTAAGAATCTAAATAAGCAGCAATAATTGAGTGAAATTTGAGATGTGCTTCTCAACAGACTTGCTTAGTAGGGATCTCAAAACTTTTGAGAGCTGTCACGTCTGTAAAAGAAAGTTGTGGCTGGTTTAACTCCTGCTGATCAAGTGATTTAGTCAGCACATCTGTGTCCTGGATAACTGCATTTCACCATGCTCCTTCTCTGAATGTGAAGTGTGGAAACAGAGCTGAGAAATATTTTGAGATGTCTTAGTAATGTCTCAGATTCGCATATTGCCTATTTATATTACCTTATTTTGTTAAGTAATTACTAAGAAGAAATTGCTTTTAGAGGAGGTGACTGAAAATTGACAAAAAAGGGACAATCTTTTAAAATTAAACTTCTGTACATGATTTGTTTTGCCTACTTCTTTTAAGAAAACAGGCAATCATGAGTGTTAATTCTAGTCTTTTGTTAACTGTACTCATTCAGTGTCAGAACGGGAAGACTGCTTTTTGTCTTTCTACAAATCTTACACTTCTTTTTAAAGATACAGCCTACGTAAAACCTTTAACTTTTGTTGAAGCACTGTTTTAAAGGGTTGGTTCAGATAACTGGATTTAAAAGTTCAAAGCAAATGTGTTGGCCCACGTGAAATGTGAACATTAAACAAATGTATAATTGTCTGGTTTAATCTGACTTGTGTCTTACTGTGATGAGGTAACATTTTCCACAGTTGCTCTTCTGCTTTGTTCAATTTTAAGGGGATACTCTTCTTATTTTACTAAGACTTGTTTATAAGTTTTCTAAGCTGTTTGTCTTTGTACTAGTGTGGCGTTTTCCTATCAAGTATTCAACTCATGTGGCCCAGTCATCCTGCCTGGTCTCATCAAGACGAGGTATCTAGTAAGGACTCATCTTACCTGAACTGTGCTGTAAATCGTACCAACACTCAAGCAAAATAATATTTCTGAATGAATGATTAATATAGAATAAATAGAAAGATGTTATGAGTTGTTATATATTAACCATGAACAAACATGCAGTGCTTTCTGGTTTGTTTTGTTGTACCCAGTTAAACTCTCCACTAGCCAGAGGAGATTTTGGGTGGTCATGTTACTTACGGAGATCATTGGGATGTAGAGAAGAGTGACTAGTCTCTACAAAAGATGTCAACTGGATATTTATGATGTTAATTGTAAGGTGTTATTTGATAAAGTTTCTTTTGTATCAGCAAAATGTTAGACGAGTCATTGCATTGCACTGAATACATTAGAAATGGACTTGTACTGTGCATTTATGGCTAGAAGAAAGTTGGTAGCCAAGTATTGCATAAGTTAATTCCTTCTGATAATCAGATTCGCTTTGATCTTTTTTATCTAGGGTAAACTATAGTTGTAAGAACTGTAGTAATTCAGTAGATGATAATAAAACATAGAAATCCCATTTATTTCATTTTAGTATTTTCTTTTGTCAGATTAAGTATTCTAATAGTAGCTCATAACTGCAGTTGGAAAGAGTAGCCTATTTCTTTTGAAGTGAACACGTTTCAGTGGCTTCTGTGGCATCCTCTTGTCTGTGAGATAAAAAAAAAAAAAAGACTTTTTATGGTCTTTATAGAGACAAATAGAGATCTATACAGAGCATAAAGGCAAGAGTTATTATTTTGAAGGCTGTATCAGCCTTCCAGAACATAGTTCTCAAGAGCTTTCTAAAAGCAGTCAAGCATCATTCCTGTCCTCTGTCTCAGCTAAGTTTAGAAGACCATAAAGGGGAGAGTAACTGTCCAAGCCTGCTGGCTTCACTGTTAATTCTTCTTCTGACTTACAGGCACACACATGAGATGTAAAATGCCTAACATTGGTGATCAAATATCTCTGGCTGTGATAATATGATAATTTATACCATATAAACTGTTGCTGCTGCTTTGGTGCCAAGCTAATTGGTAGCTGTCACAATATTTGGGTGGAGGAAGGATTTTTGTGTTTGGGGGCAGGGAGTGAGAACTGTGTATGATTCAGTCTCACTGTTCTTTTTGTATTATGAAGTTGTGATTAATGGCTGTACAGGTTGAAGAGGACTGCATGCATGGAAGCGGGTTGGTTGCAATGTAAGAAAGGAATGAAAGTAGGCTGTTAGATGGGGACTTAGGCAGGATGGGGATTTTGGGCTTGTACAGAAACTTAACTTTACAACTGTGATTTGATAACCTTTAAAAGCAGCTTTCCAGAAAGCTCATGGTGTCCTTGTGTTTCGATCACTGCACTACTGTTGAAAGTATACCCTTTCCAACACTGCTTTAATCAATATATGGAAATCTACCTTTTTTTTTTAATGTGGTCCTGTGTATTCCTTACCAAGACACTGTGAATTGCAATATGGGATTTGCTATAGCAGTACCTTGTTGCAAAACATTCACTGCTGCAAACAAAGGCTGGTTATAGGTCCTGAGAGAGAAATCTCCATGAAAGGTTCAAGCCCCCCAAGGCTTATTGATGGAATTTCAGTGGAGAAACAAGGATGTTCAAGCCAGAATCTGTAATCGAATTTGAAAAAGTACAAGTGTGATAGGTGGTGCAGGAGGAGAATCTTCAAGAAGTTACACCATGCTGCACTGTAATGTAAAACTCAGTGCTATTGCAGTAACGTTTCAGCCAGGCCCTGACCCAGCTCTGAGGCAGAGAGGCCTGGCTTTTGACAGGCAGGGCAAGCAGCAGCTGGAGAGATGGTGTATGGGAGACGAGAGAGAGTGGAGGTGGGCTGTCAGACTGTTCCCTTTCCCTTTCTCTCTCAGAAGGTGTCACTCATCAGCAACGAGTGCTGGGCACAGCATCACAGAGCATGGCTTACAAATGAAAAGAGAGATGAGGCTCTGCTGGTGTTTACTGCAACCCTATGACCCTGCTAGCAGGACACGATGAGTGCTGATGCAGGAGGCAAAGCCCTGGGAGCCTGGTGCCTGGTTCACACCTTCCCCAATGACCTTCTATCAGGAGAATTATATTCCACCAACTGTGCCTGAAGAGTGCATTGGCCTTGAAATGCCCTTCAGCAGCACCCAGTAGGATCTTCCCCCTATTTATTTCAGGTACTAAGGTTAGACTTAGGGACATTCAACAGGTCCAAAGGTCCCCTCACAATTTCAGGGTCCACAAAGGTTAAATCGCTGTTTTCACAGGCATTGTCCTCCAACTCAGGCCTGGGCAGCCCAAAGACTCTAGCCCAACATATTAAAGACTGAGGCAAAAAAAAGCAATGAAAGCTTCTGCTTCTGCTGCATACCTCTTTGTCAGGGGACTGCCTCCATCAAGGACTGGCCCAATGTCTTCCTTCTCTTGCTATTAATGTACTTAAATAGCCCCTTCTTGTCTGACACATCATCATCCACCTTCACCTCCAGCTGAGCTTTGGTCTTTTGTGCCATTGGAACATGGGTCTTCCTCTGGGGCCCAACAGCAGCTTTTGGTGCCAAAGCCAGCAGCCACCTTCTGTCCCTCCCCTCATCTTCTGTGGCCAGCTGGTCTGCAGGAGGTGTTAACAGGGCAGTGTGTGAGAGGAGGGTGAGGGACCCTGGGGAACACAGAGAAGACCTGCTGCCCTTTTTGCAGGGTTAGCTTGCAGCAGGGATGAGCTGTGCTGGAGGAAGTCCTGCAGAGTGGTTGCACTGGGGAGGGGAGGTGGGGTGGTGGTAAGGGGCACTGGGGAACTGCTGGCACCTGTTTGCCAAAGGGGTCCTTTCCAAGCAGAGGAGAAGAAATGCCACTGCCAAGGCTGGATCTGGGAGAGCAGGAGGAAAGCCTGTGCTTGAGGGCAGCAGCAGGCCCCCCTTTCTCAGCTCGTGTCCCTGCAGCACCTGAGGGAGGGGAAAGAGAACCCAGCAAGAGCAGGAAATGTGACTCAGTGGTGCTCAGCTCAGTGCAGAGAGGCCCTTCAGGTCCAGAGGGGCAGGCCCCAAGGCACTCAAATCAGGGGGAATGGGCCCTGCAAGAGCAGAGGCCAGGCACCAAGGTGCCTTGCTCAAGGCAAAGGCAAGAGCAAAGGGCCAAGACCCCTCATGCTGTACTGTGCTGTGCTCCGGGGGGAGCTGAGCTCAGCACCAAGTCCAACACCACCACAGTCAAGGCAGGGCAATGGGGCTGTGCAAGGCCAGAGGAAGGAGCCCCATGGCATGCTGCTAGGGATGGCTAATGGAATTGTGGGCCTATCCCAGGAAAAGGGGGAGAAAGTGGCGGAGGTGGGGACAGCAAACCCACCTGCACTATTAGTAACAGAGACTTTTTCTGCAGTTTTCAAGACCTTATTTTTCAGTGCCTGAACATTAGATTTGGAGGTCCTGAATGCCTTGAAGGACAGTTCATTCCCCAGCTGCTGGCCCAGCCCTGGTTTTAAGATCAAGTCCAACCATTATCTAACTCTACCAGGGCCACTACTACACCACCCCATTCCTATCCAGTTCTTCCCAGACAGGTAAGCCTTTGCCTTGAGAGTAGTATGGTGTATGAAACGCTCATTTTTATACCTTCCTCTTGGGCCCAGTCTTGCACCACTGTGGCCATAAAATGTGAACCGTTACCACTTTCACAGAATATTCATGGTTGGAAGGGACCTCCTAGATCACTCAGTCCAACCATACCCATAACAACAAAAAAACTAAAAGAAAAAATCAAAACAAAACAAAATAAAACAAACCAACAAAAAAAAACCCCAAAGCACAAAACACCTAAATACGTAAATACCCTGATCAAACATGACTTCAAAAACACAAAATAAACCCCTACGTGCCTGCCACTAGAGCATGTCCTGAAGCACCAGCTCTACCTGTTTCTTAAATTCCTCCAGGGATGGTGACTCCCTGGGCAGGCTGTTCCTGTTCCTCACCACTCTTTTTGTATTCTTCCTAATAGCCAATCTAAACCTCCCTTCCTGCAACTTCAGATCATTTCCTCTGGTTCTGTAATTAGTAACTAAGGAGAAGAGGTCAACACGCACCTCTCTACAACCTCCTTTCAGGTAGTTGCAGAGGGCAATGAGGTTCCCCACCTCAGCCTCCTCCAAACTAAATGTACCCATCTCCCTCAGCCTCTCCTCATACGACTTTTTCTCTAAGCCCCTCACAAGCTTGGTAGCTCTCGACACGTTCCAGCATCTCAATGTCTTT
>JANHFX010009009.1:41809-57055 GCA_027560015.1 Chloroceryle amazona
TTAACTCAAGTAGTTTGGACTCACAACTATTAATTTACATAAATGTGTCGAAATTTCGTGCTTTGTAGGTAAACACAAAAGCTACCAATTTTAGAAGAATATTCTAAAAATGAAATTAATAATGTTGTCTTTGAAAACACATAAGAAATACAAACTGTATTCCCTGCTAGCTGAGTTCAAAAAAGAATTATAGAATATAAATCCTATAGACATGGTCAGAATCAAGATCAGCTGAGTTTCAATGAAACATAAAAGTGCTGTGACTGAAATCTTAATATCTCAGAAATACTAACTGCATATATCTGCCTTTCAGTGTTAGAGAATTCTCCAGTAGTCTTAGAACTGTAAGTTTTAAGGAAATATTTTCTAATCAATATTTAATTTGAGATGATATCTAGGCATTCAAAGGACCATCTAGAGCATTAAAACTAAAATTCTAACCAGGAGCTGACCTATGAGATTGTGCTGTTCACACAGAAATCTAAATAACTCAGTAGTGTGCTGCAACAGCACATAATGGTCTGAATGAAGCTTTTCTGTCATCGTTCTGAGCTGCTGCTTTGTTCTGAGCAATGGTGACTTACCCAGAAACTCTGTCCTCTGTGAATCTGTGTAGCTGATCCTGTATCCCTGTAGAAAGCCCAAACAGTCTTCAGCAGGTATCTTGGTCCACTTCACAAGTGCAGAGTTCTTTGTGATATTCAGAATTGTCACATTAGTGGGACCTGTCCTAGGAACTTAAAAATCAGATAATAATTAACATTCTACATCAATACTTGTGTAATAGACATAAAAGACGGAAACCTAGCTTCTTCCTAGAAAGCTCCTTGCCTGATCCTATCTGTCATAAATACAATAAAATATGTGGAAGAGAAAGGAGAAATGCCATAGAGTAAAAAACCCTTCCTCTTAAGCAATACCAAAGTAGGTAGAAATGATGACTCTGTCACTGCAAAAACCTCTACTCCAAACGTCACAGCTGTACTCATTTCAACTTGCAATATAAGACACTAACAAACTGGGATTGGAAAATCTGACTTTGACCTCAATTAAATTTGAGCTACAAGGAGTAGTAACTCTGAGATCCAGTTTCTGTTATGTTGGTGATGTCCTGTGTAATAATAATATTCCTATAGACCTATCAGAAAGGAACAATGTTCAAGTCATTCACTGCCAGTAAATAACAACTAGGAGCAAAGGCAATGCTAACTGGAAAATGCTGTTGAGTCAGCTGGAAGAGAAACTTTGTGTAGGATTCCTTTTATTCCTGAAGATAGGAAACAAGAAGATATATAAGGGATGAGGTCATAGAAAGGGGAGGAATACCTCCTTCAACTGAGTAAAAGTGGGTCACTCCAAAAGTCTTTTCATGTCCTGTGAAGTTTTCACACTGACACACATCAGATGCATGCACCATTATTTTGTACAACTTATACGGCTGAAAATTGTCTGGAAAACAAATAAAGCTACATCAGATTTTACTGAAAAATAATAAATTAAAAAGGAGAGGAGAGACAATAACTTTACAGTTTTTCTGTACAGTTCTTACTTTTAGAGATTCAAATCATAGTATAAGTTTACAGTGCTTTGTGTACAAAATATGTGCATCCTTCTTCATTGTCTCTAGATGCTTAATGCAAACTATTTCAAAAGCAGAACAAGATGTAACATGGGTTTGCTTTCAAAAGATGCCAGATCTGCTTATAGTGTCCCTCTGGAAGGCTTGAGCTGCTGAAGGAGAAATAAGGAACTAAAATGGCTGCAGGTACCTTAATTCAATGCCAAATATTTCCTCCTCAGCTAGAATATTTAAAAACAAACAAAACAACTAGATTTAATGTGGCAGTGCAGATGTTGCAGAAGGACCAAGGAAAACAGTGCATTCATTTACAGAACTCTGAAGCTAAATGTTGTCTGTTGTACAGAAAACCAAAAAAAAAAACCTGTCCTGAATGGCCTTTGTATGAGTCACCTACATGATTTTAATCAAGATTTTCAATTGCTGTCTTGTAAAGCGATCCCTGGGTGCAGCTCATGGCACCTATCTTGGTAAGCATAATACCATAATTGAAAACTTAGGCTTTGACAAGGGCAGCCATAGGGATAAAAAAAAATCATCTAAGGGGCTCTGTAACAGGGCAGCTTATATATAAATTTAATTTTTAACTTAAATATTTTAAATTTAACTTCTAGGGTCAAGATGACAAGATAAAGGTGTGGTTTTGTGTTTGTTGTGGTTTTTTTTTATAGTTGTTTGTTTGTTGTTGGGTTTTGTGTGTATGTGTATATTTTGGGGTTTTTTTTGTTGGTTGGGTTTTTTTAAGCCAGTAGTGTACAGGTCTGCCTGGAATGTGAGCAAGGAGAGACATAATACCAGCAACAGCAACTTAGCTGCATTTCTTGCCCAACCATGACCAGAAGAATCCTACTGTGCTTTTTAACTACCTTGACATTGCTGAAAAATAAATGATGTCTCAGTGCTAGACAAAGATAAGAGTTACGCTTATCTGGATTTTCAGTTTGCTCTTAAAAACAGGATGAAAATCTTACTCTCCTCACCCAAAGAAAACAATGAATTAAACAGTGCGTCCATAAGTAGATGCAGTGGTTACTGTTACCTAGTGTGAATTTTCCACTGGCCGTAGTTACTATTTTCATACACATGTCCTCTTTACCAGTGCCCCAGTCAACCACAAAACATTTGGGATTGTATTCTGGAGTCCAGGTGACAACTGCATTAGTTCCCTGGTGTTTGATGTGGATTTGGCCAGGCAAGTCTGTGAACAAATATACAGTTAGACCTGATAAATAGGAAAGCAATTTTCTTCTCTCTTGCTTACTTTTTCTCTTCTGCTCTTTTTTTGAATATTATTCATGAAGTCGTTATCATTGCAAGTGACTAGTATATAGTAAGGTTTACACTAGTATATCAATAAAGAAAACTTAGCATATATTACTTTGCAATGGTTTCTGGGACCTCCAGCATTAATTGCTGTTCATGACCTTTAATTTCCTACACTTGGTAAAGGATTGTTCCAGGCCTCAGAAAGAGAAAGCTTGATATTGCTAAATAACCTCCTGTGAGCCTCTATTAACTGCTATATATAGATGCTACACATACACACTATATACCACTAAACCATGTCCCTGAGTACCACATCTACAGGTCTTTTAAATACCTCCAGGGATGGTGACTCCATCACTTCCCTGGGCAGCTTGTTCCAGGGCTTTACAACCCTTTCTGTGAAGAAATTAGCTTATATTATTAAAAAACAAACACAAAACTAAACCAACCAAGTTACATAGTTTTCTTTTTAAAATGAAAAAAATCCCCACCCTGTGTATTTAGGCATCACAAAAGCTTACGTCTTCATTGGAATAGGACATGTACATCCTGTCTATTCCTCCTCCCATGCACCAGTAGGGGTAATACTGAAATAAAGGAGAGTAGCAGGTCTCCTCTACTTAGATTTGCACATAAATCTGTGAACTTTGTTTAAACTGCTGGCGTGTACTTAACTTTGAGTACACTCCATCAGCCCTTTTGATAGGTATATCTAGCACATTGTTATTTCTTTATCTTGAGAAAACAAGTGCCATACAGAATGTTAAATTGTCTGTTAGTTAACTTCTATCAAAATTATCTCCTAAGAAGCAAGTGGCTTTCACTGTGCAATAATATCAGTCTGAGAAAAATTCAAAAGAACACTTAACCCTATCCCAAAGACTATTAGAAGATAGACTGTCAAAAGAAAGCCTGTCAAAAGATTGCTCATAAATCTTCTCCACTGCTCAAGTCAATGAATGATAAGGTAAGTACCTGCTGCAGAGAAGTCTGGGACAATATAGATGGCTTGCGGAGATTCTCCTGCTTTGTTATAGGCAGAAATATTAACTCTATAATAAGCCATGGAGAGATTTAGAAGAACTTTTCTGTCCTTTAGAAAGATGCGATTTGGTGAATCCCTGCAACTGTTGGGTATTCTTTCTACATTAACATAATATCCAAGGATGTTCTCATTTTGTGTTACCTATTAAGAGAAAAAAGAGTATTATTCTGTAAGTGTTATTATGTCCTGTGCAGAAAATCAAGAGGAATTAAATTGTATAAACAAAATGTCACCTTTAATGATGGGGATAAAATCATACTGTTTTAATTAGGTTATTAGGAATCAGTGAAGCAAAGCATTTCCTTAAAATTAAAAGCATGCTTAAATTGAGAGGATTTAAGCACAGAATTAAGTGTTTTGCTTAATTGAGATCTTAGTTATGTGTATCCAATTAGTAATAACAGCAGTGAAGCAGCTGTAATGTTCTCTTCATTTCACTGGAACATTTCCCTCATAATTAGGAACTTGAAAGTTAATGAGAGGTGTTTAATTGCAATTTATGCCTCCAGGAATCATCATCTACTAGGCCCTGTTAGGCATCTGGTCTCTTTGTGAATAAATGCCAGTAATTATACTACAGCTTTGGAACATGGTATATATCCATTGCTACACATTTCTAGGTGGTGATGGTTCATTTGTCATTTTACTGTACTAGTCTTCATGAGAGATTAGAAAATGATTGCACAGAAATGAAAATTACTGCAGTCGAGACAGCAACAGAACTCAACACACGAAGGCCTGAGAATTCTGATTTACTTCTGACATTCAGCTGGTAAAACTAACTGATCTGCTGTAATCTGTAAGCAGATAACGACTCCTGCTGTGGAAGAGGGGGTACCTCTGACAAGTACGTTTGAGCTTTAAATGCCATTATGGGAAGGATGCAGATAGATGCTGTTCTTCTAGGCCAGAGGCTCTTTTTCTATCCTGATTATAAAGTACTTGACTTCTGAATTAGTAAATTCGGTAGATTTACCAATGTTTTCTAAAAGGTTTTGGTCTCTTGAGAATATGAGTGCTGTTTAGGAACACATGAAACACGAGGTGTGTCACTTGTAAACACTAAAAACTTCTAAGAATCTTTCAAGGAAAGCTTAATTCTAACAGACAAACTTGAGATAGACCAATTTTTACTGTAAGCTGGAAAGAATCTTTAGTAAATTATCTTGAGCTCTGAAATTGCTGGGTTTATAGGTTTTCAAGTTTATAAATTGGTGTCATTTTTCCTTGCTACTTTGTATCACCTAAAACACCACCATGCAAATGAAGTGAATCCTGAAGCAAGAGTACAATATTCAATGGTTTTTTGCTTATACAGTGTATTCTCAATGAGTAAGTATATTTCTTCCTATAAAGTGATCAAGTGAACATTACCTCCCACTTCAGAAGAATGCTTCTTCTGCCTGGTGAAGTTTCTGTGATTGCATTATATGATATTCTTGGCTTGTTTGTGAGTTCTGGTAAGCATAGAAAAAGATGGAGACATACATGTCTATGAGTCAATTTGATCTTCTTATTTTCAACAGTATCTGACAATGCTATTTCATATGATATAAGATTTGAGAAGGCTTTTACATTCATTCATATTCCCAGTAAGACAAAACTATATTTCACTTACTGTGAGGGACCAAGATCTCCTTACTCCAAACACAAACACATTGGAGACCATCCTCGGCTATGCATCTGAGCTGAACAATGTATGAAGATACAGCATTTAAACTCGAAATGGTGACATTGACAGCATTGCTTTCTACAGGCACCTAAAAACAAATTATGTTTAATTCATGTAACAGCAATAAAACATAATTTTATATTAACTGTTTTCACAACCAAGGACCAGTCAGTCTTCTGAGTGCAGCTGAAAGTAAAGGTTCCTATCACATAATCATAGAATGTTAGGGGTTGGAAGGGACCTCAGGAGATCATCAAGTCCAACACCCCTGCCAGAGCAGAACCATAGAATCTAGGGCAGGTTACACAGGAATGCATCCAGATGCGTATTGAAAGTCTCCAGAGAAGGAGATTCCACAATCTCTCTGGGAGCCTGTTCCAGCGCTCTGTAACCCTTACAGTAAAGAAGTTCTTCCTCGTATTGAGGTGGAACTTCCTGTGCTCTAGCTTGCAACCATTGCCTCTTGTCCTATTGCAGAGCACAAGTTAAATGAGGTTGCCCCTTTCTTCCTGAAACCCAGCCCTTATATATTTATTTATTATGGTCACCCATGAGTACCAAGGAGTGTGTTCTAGAGGCTTCCTCCAGTTGTCTGTAGAAGGCCTCATCAACATCTTATTCTTGGTTTGGTGGTCTATTGTAGACCGCCCTCAACAGTTTCACCCCCCTTTACATGTCCCTTAATTCTTACCCACAAGCATTCAATCTGGACAGAACTCAATACATTTCAGTTGCTCTCACACATAAAGAGCAACACCACCATCTTGCCTTGTTGGTCTCTCTTTCCTAAACAGTACATAGCCATCCATGACAACATTCCAGTCATGGGAGCTGTCCCACCATGTTTCAGTGATAGAAACTATATCATTGTCATGCAATCTAAGGCAGATCTCCAACTCCTGCTTATTTCCCTTACTCTGTGCATTGTTATATAAGCATTTCAGAGCGGGATTTAAGCCACCAGTTTTCACTCTTTTTATCTGACCATTCCTGGCCACTTCCATGGTTACCAACTTATTAGTGAGCCCTGTGTTATTATTGTCCTATGTACCACCATTATCCACCTCAAGCAGGACAATAGTCTGAAGGATGTTCTTAGGCTCGTCTCTAGTGAGCCTGGTTTTATCCCCTTCCTCCTCTGAGCCTAGTTTAAAGCCCTTTCAACAAGACTCACCAACTCCTGTGCGAGGATCCTTTTTCCCCTTTGAGACAGATGTACTCTCTCTGTCGCCAGAAGACCAGGTGCCATATGAACTTCCCCATGATCAAAGAATCAAAAATTCCAACCTTGGCACCAGTCTCTGAGACATGTGTTAATCAGGTGTGTTTTCCACCCTCTTACCACTTGAGGTATTGATGAAAACACCATCTGCACACCCAAACCTTCAGCTAGTTGCCCTAGTGACTTGAAGTCCTTTTTGATTGCCTTTAGACTTCTCTCTACAACCTTATTATTACCAACCTGGATAACTAACAAAGGGCAATAATCAGAAGGCTGCACCAAAACAGTGAGCTTCCTTTTAATATCTCTAACCCAAGCCCCAGGGAGGCAGCAGACTTCCCTGTGGGATGGTTCTGGTAGACAAATGGGCCTCTCTGTTCCCCTCAGAAGAGAGTTACCTACTACAATTACCCTCCTTTTCTTCTTAATTGAAGAAGTTAATTGAAGTTAATTGAAGATGTGGGGATGAGTAACAAGCCATGGGAGACTCATGTCCCGTGTACATCCTTGTCTCCATCTTCATTTGCCTGGCCATCAAGTACCAAAACCCCATACCTATTGTACAATGTCAATTGGGAAGGTGAGCAGGGCCAAGAAGGTTTTCTCTTGCCTCTCTGAGGAGGGAGGTCTCTCCATTCCCCCTTGTCCATTATGTCCCTTCCCTTGTCCCTTATGTCTTCCCTGTCATCAAAGAGAAATTACTGCATATTTTAGCCAATGTCTTTTCATTCTTTTAAGGCAATATCCTTCTTTCATGAACTTGTTCTGCTCAGTCAGGACATGTAAGCATCAGTTCAGGTCTAAATATTGACCTTTAAAATCAAATAGGTATTATATATACTGAAAAATAATTACTTGACTCTGAGCCTTTTTGTCATTTTGAAGAACAAGACGTGAAGGCCAAATAAAATAAATAAATAAAAAATAAAAATCCCCTTGTTCCCAAATGTTACAGTAAATACATGTGACTGTTGTGGTAAGGAGTGTGGCTGGACTGAATTTGTGGCTGCCTATGCCTTAGCACCCCAGAAGTAATGTACATCTGCAGCTGATAATGGCACTGGAGCTCCAGTGACTGTACAGGGAATGGAGATTGCTTTGAAGGAAAGACACCACCTATGTCTAAGGAAATCCCTCAGCTGAAAACAGGAGAAAATATGATACAAACCTGTTGGTATATGCTTCAACTATTTTTTACATGTCCTCAGAATTCTATTGGTGTATGCTATTGGAACATAATACCTGCATTAAATGGAACTTTGGTCTGGTCAGTTCTAGGTGTTATAATGTTTTTAGTAGATATGGTATTGCAGATGTAAGTATTTGTTTTAGCATTGGTCTGTTGTGATGTAATTTAATTATATATATTTACTAGAGAAAAAAAAAACAACAACCCAAACAAAATCCCAGCCAAATCCCCCATTACTAAGAGAACAGCTCTTCTCTTTGGTTTTCTGCAGTGTTTTCCTTTTTTTTATTAAAGTTAATTACTTAACTTTGAATGCTTTTTCTAATACAACTAGCTTGGTCACAAAAAACCCCGCAACACACAGTATTACAGGAATACTCAAAATCTCCTACAGAACAAAAGGGAAGTGAAAAGGATTTAAGAATCAAGTGTTAAATTAATTACAGGTACATTAATCCTACTCTTGATAAACACTATTCCTTAGCTAGCTTTATACATCCTCTGTGCTTGTACGCCCGCACTCACCCTTTCCCTCCAGTCCCATCTCTAAATGCAGCCTACATTCCCGTGATTATGAATTTAAAGCCTAAACTCACAGCATTAGCTGGGACATGGGAGATATTTGTGACCTGCGGTCTTTCAGTACTCAGTCATTCTCATCACCCAGTGTGGCTATCCTTACCAGTCCTTCACATTACTAACTTGAATTCCCCTTGTCACCAGAACCTGTGGGACAAGCATTTTTATGTCTCTTAACTGTCTGTTCTTCCACTGCACACCAGACTATCTGCATACAGTTATTTATCTATTGCACTACCGGGTGGAGTATGCTTGGGTATCTGGGTGTCCTAGAGTGATCTAGGACTTGTTTATCCAATGAACAAGGGGACCCTTCCAAGACCTGCGTCTTCTTTGTACCAAGATGAAATCTTTTTTACATGGTACTCCTTCTGATGTGGTTAAACAAAATTGCAACCTGCATATTAGAGAAATGGAAAAAATATAATAGGTCTTTTGATACACCACTCTGGTGGTACAAAAGAAGCAGACACTCCTAGGAGAGCAGAGATGCCCAAGAAGTGGGAATAATTGTTTTTTAGACGGTTTTCTTCTTGGCATTATGTTCTACCTGATAAACACATATTGTCATTCTATCTACAGATAACAGAGCTTGAAAACCAAACAATTTCAGGGACTCAGTGATACAAATCATGCATATATGCATGCCTGATGGAGAAGCCTTTGCCTGGTATGTTGGATAGCAAGGGGCAGGATAAGCAGCCACTGCTGCTGCCTGCAGATATTACTGAATTTTTACTTTTTCTACCTCTTTCTTAGTCTCTTTAGTTTTAGGTACTGGTCTCCTGCTGCATTGTACTCTCACTATGGCACATCCTAAAATGCAGCTGGAACTGATCTTGTATCATAGAGAAATTCTTTCCCTTCTTGTCAAAGAGGGAAATCTTGAAAACTGATACAAAACCAGAAGTGTGTAAGGTATGAAGTGTTACCTTAAAAATCACAACAACTTGATCTCCAATCAGTTTGAAAACGTAATGATACCAGCAAAAAGAATAATATTGCTCATCACTTAAAGTGTAATCAGGATTTGAGTTTCTATGGCACTTCTGATATCCTCTTCAGCTTTTGTATTGCTGATGGCTGTAGTCATTCTTCAGTATAAAACTATTAATCTTTCTTAAACAGCTTAGGATCTGTTAGAACAAAACTAAGAGGCCTTTGTGACTGCAAACTACCTGCATACACTACCTCCTTGAAATCTGTGTTGTGTGTGCTCTTCAGTAGCATACTGTTATGTCCTGTATGTGCTATGCATTGCTGAGCTGATAGTAAGGCACCTCATGTTCTCAAGTGATTATTATCTGGAAGTACTTACCAGCGTCCACTGAGTGGATTCTGTGAGTGCCTCTCTGTACCTCAGCTTATATGGTGTAGGAGTTGCAGGCAGATCCCACTTTATTATCAATTGGTTTGTGATCTGATAAGCATTTATGTTAGATGGTGTCAAGCACTTGCCTAAAATGGGAACATGAAGCTGTTATAAATGCAAGAGAAGCAAGAAAGCTTTGGTAATTATGTCTGTCAGGTGTAGTTTATAAAAAATAAAAGATTTTGCACAGAATACTGAACACTGAAAGACTTTTAAAAGACTAGAAATGTATAATAAAATCCTTGTGGTATCAAAATTGGGTTGTTCCTCTTGCCTTTCTTTTGTGAATGCTTCCACTGATTTCAGAAAGACCTTTTTTTCTAAGCAGGTGCTATTATGAGTGAGTCTGAAAGGCAAAATCAAAATGTCAAGAGTACTCATAATTTTAAATTGTATCAAAAATTTCCAGAACATCTCCCAGTTTCAGTAACTGTGTTTAGGTATATAACTGTAAGTGCAAATACATTTTTCTCTTTCCTTCCAATAAAGTGTCCAAAAACCTCCAGAGGCGGTCACAATGATAATGTAGGTTGTACTAGTAGTGCCCCCACACAGTAAGTAGCACTGTTTTTTCTTGGAGCATGATTACTCTGAGAAGATGAAGTTTGGGAAGCTCTTAAAGTTATCTCAGTGATCAGATAATGTAGGAAATCTTTAAATAAACATCTAAAGGACATAATTAATAGGGTTTAGTTTTTTGTATCTCCCCTGCAACACTGTGTAATGGGTAAGTGGCCTTTGAAAAGAGTTGAACTTTGAAAAGGTTTCTCATAATTCTCATGTTTTATAACAAGGATTCCTTAGGTACCGAGTCAACCTGCTCTTTGTAAACCAATAAAGAAGTTCAGAAAACTGTCAAAGAGGACACAGGAAGCTGGTTAAGTACCGTACAGAAACATCACTATATATTTTTCTGAAAATGACTATTTTATAGTCTAGCAAATTATTTAAAGTAAAACCCTTCTCCTCTAAAAGCTCATAGACTTCTATTGAATTCAGTAAAGAATTAATCCAAGGAAGCCAAACTGCAGCTTCACTCTCTGAATCAGTAAAAATAACAATTGTATATTCGGACTTACAACTTTGGAAGTAATCTTTAAGAAAATGCTACTGCTACTTCAGCTGGGCACTGCAGCAGCACGACTTTTGAAGATGCTGTACCTGCTTTGCTTGGTGTAACCGAGATGTTCTTTCCTTTCACACAGCTGTCATGGGCATAATTCACTGCTATCCAAATAGATGCAGACCGCTTCATGTAGAGATACTTCCGTTCGATCATGATGGAAGGTGATGATGTGTTTTGTTTAAAAAGTTTTGGTATTCTCTCCCTTTGGAGAAAAGGAAGCAGGTTATAATTACTCATTCCTCCCTGTGACCCAGAAAATTTTATTACAGAAATTGATAGTTTTTCAGGTACAAAATTCAGCATCTTGAAATCTTGAAGGTGAGACCTGAGTGGCTTGAAACAGCGAGTGTAGTTCCAGGATCCTAGTAACTCTAGCAAATTTAAACATGCAAATCATTGTGTGGTGAACTGTTAAATTCCTTGACCTTCTAAGGCACTGCATGATTCTTTCATACCTACAGTGGGATATAAAGAGCACTTAGGAGGTATAAAATTGGGTCAGAAATTACTTCATAAAGTCTACTTACCACCTACCCTAGGGGCACTGTCCTTGTTTCTCTGGGTTGGAATCCTGGACCAACCATGGCCTGCAGGCCATTAGCAGTTTGGAGTCAGCCAGGGTAGCTGATCCCAATTTGCTCACAGGTGTATCTGTTCCTTGTGGTTTAAGGATGAACAGGCTGGGGGGGGAAGGGTGAACAGGTGGTAACTCTGGGACCCTGAGGAGTAAGAGGGCAGCTGTTTTTCCCTCCTCTTCCCTGCCACACTCCACAGAACAAGGAGACTGGAAGTTGGTGGGGCTCTTCCTTCCTGGCTTCTGGGAGCTGCAAGGTCATCTCAGCTTGGCTGGCCCTGACTCCATGTGTACCATGCAACCCATCATTGTCCAAGAGTGGGTTTTGGATATCCTTCTTCTCTTAATACTTCTTTTTTTCTCCTTTTCTCCTGTTATTCATTAAATTTGTTATAGCCTTAACTTCCAATCTTGGGTGAGGCATTTTTCTTTTTCCTTACTCCTCTTTTTATCCTCCCCTGGGAGGGAGGGGGGAAGGGGGCTAATCCCACTCTGTGTTTCATGTGGGCTTGCCATGAGCCTTAAACAGAGTATCCCACACCATAAACCTCAGGGATGCTCCTCCTCTTCTTCCTCAGGCTCCTCCTAATCCTGTCCTATCTCTTTCTTCTTCTCCTCCTCCTTTTTCCCCATCCTTGGAAGGTCTTGTTTACCTTTCTGCTCCTGAGGACTGCCTTCAGGTTTATTGTGAGTACTGTACGTTCACTGGGATGAGTATAACTTTGTATACCTGATACTGGCATTGGTATTAGTTTGGCTGTTTCATGAAATCTCTTCTCATTTTTACTCATTTCTCCTTTCCTTTTCCTGATTCTCCTTCTTGGATGGTGAGGCGTCATCCAGTGACACATAGAATCATAGGTTGGAAGAGACCTCAAGAATCATCTAGTTCAACCTTTCAAGGTCAAAAAAAAAAATAGAACTAAAGTTTAAATGTGAAGGCCCAGCACCCTGTCAAGGTGTGTCTTAAAACTGGTCAATGTAGGGGAATCCACCTCTCCCTTGAGAGATTATTCCAATATTGAATTGTTCTCATGGTGAAAAAAATTTTCTTCTGGAGTCCAGTTGGAATGTCCCTAGGAACAACCTGTGCCCATTACCCCTTGTCTTTTCCTTGTGACTCCTTGTAAAAAGGGAGTCTCTATCTTGGTAGCCACCTTTTATGTACTGGTACATCGTAACAAGGTCTCCACTAAGCATTCTCTTCTCAAGGCTGAATAAACTCAGTTTTCTCAGCGTTTCTTCATATGGCAGGGCTTGCAGTCCTCTGATCATCCCTGTGGCCCTTCTCTGGGCCCTCTCGAGCCTGTCCTCATCATTTGTGTATAGCAGGGTCCAAAACGGAACACAGTACTCAAGTTACTGTCTGACCAGTGCTGAGTAGAGTGGGGTAATGACTTATTTATCTCTGATGGTGATGCCCTTGTTAACACAGCATCCTTTTGGCTTTCTTTGCTGCAGCAGCACACTGTTCTCTCATGTTCAGGTCCACCAGGACCTGCAGGTCCCTTTCCATGGGGCTACTGTCCAGCCAGGTGGATCCCAGTCTGAGCTGCATGCCTGGATTATGTATTCCCAAGTGCAAGACCTTACACTTGTTTCTGTTGAACTTCGTAAGATTCCTACCAGACCACTACTCCAGCCTGTCCAGGTCTTCCTGAAGGATGGCACTCCCTTGTGGAGTGTCAATCAATTTGTATGGGTCAAGTTCCTGTAATTGTCAACACACCAACTCTTCCTTCACTGACAGCGGGTCTGCGTCTCCACCTATATGGATTTTTGTTCACATGTTCTGGGTCTCGACAGTGCAGGTAAAGACGGAGGTGAAGAAGGTGTTGAGGATCTCTGCCTTTTCAGCATTGTTGGTGACTAGTTCATCTCTCCTATTTAACAGTGGGCCAATATTTTCCTTCTGTTTCTGCTTGTTGTAACCACACCTGAAGAACCCTTTCTTGATCTCTGGCCAATTTTAGTTCAAGCTGAGCCTTTGCTTTCTTAACTGCATCTCTGCACACCCTGGCAATGCCCTTGTAATTTTCAACAGGTAGTGTTCCACGTTTCCATCTCTGGTACATTTCCATTTTGGTTCTGAGTAAACCCAGAAGCTCTCAGTTACACCAAGGGGGTCTCTTGCTCTACCTGCTTCCCTTGCCTTTAGAGGGGATGAACTGGTTTTCTGTATCCAGGAGAGTGTTTTTGGAAAACTCCCAGCACTCACTGGCTCCTTTATCCTCCATGGAAGCTTCCTATGGGATCCCTTCAAGCTGAGCCTTGCGAGAGCTGAGGTTTGCTCTTCTGAAGTCTAAAACCTCTGTCTTGGAACTACCCTTCAATGTCCTCAGCAGCATCCCAAAGTCCACAACACTGTAATCCATGCAGCTAAGGCTGTCACCTCACTGAACAAGATACTGCAGAGCATGTTTTCTTGGTTAGTGAGCAGCAGGTCCAGCAGTGGTTGGCACAGCTAACAACTGTATGAGGAAGGAGTCCTCTAAGCATTCCAAGTACTTGATGGATGACAGGTGAACTGCTGTGTTGTTCTTCCAACGAATGTCTAGTTAAAGTCTCCCGTAAGAACCCGGTTCTGTTGACCTGAAGCTTGCTTGATTGACCCAAGTATCACTTTGTTAGTCTTGTTGTCTTCATCTGGGGGGTTGGTAACAGATGCCTACTGTAAGGTGTCCCTTGAGATGTTCCCTCTGATTTTGACCCAGAGGCATTTGATAGGGCTTCCACAATTGCCATAGTTGATTCCTATGCATTCCAGGTTCTCCTTAGTGTGATGACTACTCCTCTTCTGTCCTGCCTGTCTTTATGAAACAGCCTATAGCCATCTATCACAATCCCCCAGACATGTGAGTTGACCCACCATGTTTGGGTTATTTCTATGATATCATAACTATCTGACTGGGCACAGAGCTCCAGTTCCTTCTATTTGTTTCCCAGACTGCGTGCTTTAGTATAATTACATTTTAGGGGGCCGGTCTTTTGATTCTCATTTAGGGAGACATCTGAAGCATATATTACACTACTCTGGT
The DNA here is from genome assembly GCA_027560015.1 of Chloroceryle amazona. Lineage (NCBI taxonomy): Eukaryota > Metazoa > Chordata > Aves > Coraciiformes > Cerylidae > Chloroceryle > Chloroceryle amazona. The sequence goes on from JANHFX010009009.1 coordinate 56,472, forward strand.
TGGTCTGATTTATACTCCAGTATTGCCAGTTTGGATCCCTCCATTTGAGTCCTTCAGCTTAAAGCACATCTCGCCAAGTTGGCCATCCTGCTGCCAAAGATTCTCCTGCCTCTTTTGGATAGGTGGATTCCATTCCTTCCTAGCAGGCTGTAGTCCTCATAGAACGTCCCATTATTGTAAAAGCCAAAACCCTCACAGTGACACCAGCCATGTAGCCAGAAGTTGGTCTGCATTATGTGTCTACTCCAGTCTGCCCCCACCCAGTCCTTGAACTGGTAACATGAAAGAAAAGATAACTTGGGCACCAAAATTCTTCACTTTCTTCCCCAGGTCCTTATAGTCTTTTTTGATTCTGCCCAAGTTTGAGCTTATATTGTTGCCTTGTGACTACATGAAAGAGTAATGGTGTATAGTAGTTCATGATCTTAATGAACTGCGGCACCCTTTCTGTAACATCATGAGAAGGCTGCTCTGAGCAGGCAGCATACCTCACAGAATCACAGAATGACAGAATTACTGAGGCTGGAATAGACCTCCAAGATCATCAAGTCCAGCCTGTGACCCAACACCATGACATCAGCTAG